>BQNB010028112.1:767-56968 GCA_026074375.1 Tanacetum coccineum | reverse complement strand
TAGGGACTTTTTATGAATTTGGTTAACTTTGAGGGACTGATTTGGTATTTTTGAGTTTTGTCTTTTTGTGGTTGACCACTGTTGACCATGAGTTGACTTTTGTTGACCTTTGATAGCATTCTCCCGGCTTTTACACACTCAATTCCGTTCTCGTGTCCGTGATTGTCCGGTTTTGACCGTTTTCTTGAGATTTTTGCAATATCCGTCCCTACATAATCACAAAGGCAAAACAAGCAATATACAAGCATTTTAACAATTTTGTATTTTTAGGGCCAATTTTGATATAAAACGGATATGAGTTTTCACACATATCAAAGATAGAGATATTGGAATAGGTGAATCAACATGAGTCTCAATGTCTTTAGGTGATGAAATCTCCTCGAAAGGAAAGAAATATCGGGTATTAAACATCGGTGGAGGTACAATAGCTGGTAGAGCAATAATAACTTAGGGTGGTGGAATGGCATCATATGCTTGTATGACCTATCATCGTGAAAAGGTAAGATAGATAGTGAGGATAAAAGATCTTTAGTTAAATCATCTGAAGAGTCAGGAGAGATGTTCCCCGGTGTGACTAGGGAATAGCTTGGTGGAGTCGAGATATAGTTAGGAGCATTTGTAGAAGAAAAAGCATCCTCCACATCGTAATCAGAAGGGATAGAAGGGTGGGTGTAAGAAGACATGACTGTAACAACCCAATAATGAATAACATAAGTTATTTATATAATAGTATAGTAGTTATGTATTTTTACATACTATTCGGAAAAAGTAGTGGCATCTTCACAATTCAGGGAATGTAGTGGCACGGAGGACATTGATGGCAAAAGAAAAGTAGTTATAGTTAAGGTTTTACCCTTGTTCTCTATAACCGTGAGCTCTGATACCACTCTGTAACACCCCCATTTTGATAAATATAGCAGCGGAAGCTAATCTGGGGTATTACTTCATGAATCACATACACAATCATAGAAAACGACTCAAAAGAGACGTTTTTAAAAGATACGTTATCATTCATTTAAAATCAGAGTTTTACAAAGGCAGGTCCCAAAATCTAGAAACATAAAATATGAATGATAACAAGTTTTAGCCATCTTCAAGTCCATGCCACTCCATGCCATAAGTTGCTCAATTACCTGGGATAAACATGCATAAAAAGGGTCAACACAAAGGTTGAGTGAAATTCATAGGTTTGAAATGTAATAGTTGAATACAAGTTATCATAAAGGAAATATTTGCATTGCAGGGACAATTATCATGGAGAACATTATTATTGCATCTAAGCTCATGACACCAATACGTTAACAAGGAAAATCACCGTAGTAACATTGGTTGGAGAACGGATGTCCCCGTGAAAAGGTAACTTGCTAAGGTTACCCATTAGGTCAAATATAGTGCGTTTGGCTACCTTATGAATAGGTATACAAACGGGAGCCGTCACCCCCAATAGATCTATTCACAATGCTTGCGTTTACTCGTAGGCAATTAATGGTTCATGATATGGAAATAATGGCACTGGAAGCTACTTAGGCAATAATATATCTGGATAGCATACATTTAGAAAACACTTGTATTCATGGTTTAAGCATGTATCCCCCTCACGGGTTTATAAAATATAAGAGATTTAAAAGTGAGGCTATGAACTCACCTTATCAGGGAAATCTGATTGATGGCAAAAGTGTATCAAATGAAATGCGTCTGTATGGTAGTACGATGTTATCTACTTGAACGTGAAAGTTCAGTATATCAATATGGAAGAAAGCAGCTTCATCACGTAACCTGGGGTAATATGTCGAGTCTTAGCTTGATTGTCAAATCTTCATAATGTTTTATCATATTAATTTATGGATATAGTGTATCACTGTTCGGGCTATGGTATGTGTTTAAATACACATACCTTTGACCTTTAAAAACGAACTTAAATGACCAAAAACGTATCAAAAATACATTGTATTTGTATGTTTTCACTTATATTGTACAGGTAACGGATATCCGACAAAAGGACGAAAAATCAAACCAAAACGGACAAAACCGAGCACGGAACGGAAAGAGCAGAAAAAGCCAAAGTCAAAAAGTCAAAGTCAAAGTCAACAAAAAAGTCAACACCGAAAAGTCAAGTAAAAAGTTAAAGCCAAAACCAAAGAAATGTTAAATGGACCCACCCGTACCCATCTAATGGGCCGGGTCAGCCCATTTAAACATTATAGAGACTAAAAAGGCCCAATTCCTTTTATTACATACGGCCCAAACTGCCAAAGCATAGGCCCAATCCCTAACCCATAACACCGTTAGCCCAAAACAGCCATTAAACCCTTGTCGTTAGTCCTTAAAGGACTGTACATGCAACAACACTATACTCCCTCAAGGACTAAACCTGCCAGCTCCCTTAAACTTATTACACCACAAGGACGATGGTTGCAATTAAAAAATACAAGTTAAGGGACCAATATTGCCAAAACCCCAAACTCTTACCCAGTTAAACCCAAAACAATTTTTCCCACCCATTGATACTATTCATCATCCCTGTTGTTTTCTTTTCCCTTCACCCTAAAAAAACATCACCATCCAACCTTAAACCCCACCCCATAACAGTCCAATTGCCACCTTGGCAATCCTAAACAACACCATTGGCTGCAAGGAATCAAGGGTCAAGATTTGAGAACTTGGGGACAAAGAAAGATTGATGGCTTAGATTGAGCTTTTGACTTCTCTCACAAAGAAAACACACCAGCTCTTTCTTCTCACAAAACAAGCACACATGAAGACCACAAGCTATGAAGATTTTTAGTATAAATATAGGCCATTGTAGTTCATTTTCTTTGGTCGAATTTTGTTTAGTCAAGTCTTGTGTAAACAAATTTGTCCATTTTTAATACTGCAATTTAATTTACTTGTCATTTAAATTTCTGTCCTTTTAAGCATTGTAATTTTTTAAGTTAATGAAATTTTAAGTGTTTTTCTTTAAATATTGTCATTTACATTACTTGTCTTTTAAATTCAGTTGTTAAGCTCTTATATAAGCTTTTGAATCATTAAAAGCTTATTTTCAATTTTGTCTTAAAAATTAAAAATCATAAAAATCTGTCAAATTCAATGGAGCAAGGTAAATCATGGATGGCCTTGGGTTAGTGCTTCTTTGGAAGCTATAGGAAAGGTGTATAAGCTGTTTTGAGAGCTTATTCTCTTGCCAAAAGCTTTGGACACTTGTGAGTTCCATTTTCTCTTTTTTCATATGTTGCTTTCTGCTTAATATTGTTGTTTTATGCTTATTTGTCATTGTCTATTGCTTATATGTCATTTATATGTGTTTTGCTTTAAAACTGTCTTAAATTATTCTTAAACTGCTTATCTGTTTTGCTTACTTAAGGTGCTTATTTTTGATTGGATTTTATATAAGATTCCTTATTAGTTATTCCTTGCTGTCTGTGTTCACAATTCCTAGCTTAAAACTTCAAAAATCACTCTTAAAATAGATTTTTGATACCTAAAGGGGTGTTTGGGTTAAGAGTCCAAAGTGGGTCAAAACTTGTTAAAAAAGGTTTGGGTCACTTGGCAAGCTTACTCTAAGCTATATTAATATGTTTTTGAAAGTTTTCAAGTCTGAAAGTGAGTTTTCAAGTTTTTCCATAAGATGCTTAAAATTGAGGTTTCAAAACAGTTGTGAAATGGCTTATTTGATTTAGCTTTGAAAACAGTTTTTGAGTGTTGCTTTTGTGTTGTTTTAGTGTTATAATGCAGTAGTTAAGTGTCTTTGTAGTTTACTTTTGTTTTAGTCAAAGATCTGTTAAGGCAGTTTTTAAGTAAAAAAGCTCTTTTTCAATGACAATTCTAGGTGAGTTAAAATAGGTTTTAGAAGCTAAAAATTGGTGCATAAGTAGATTTTTGGGTAAATTTAATCTGTTTTAACTTATTTTTCATTTTAGTCTTATTTTTCTAGCTTATTCATAGGGCTGCAAAAGCCAAGTTGTTTTTAAAAGAAAACCAAAAAAGAGTGCAATATGTCTGAACTGCTGTTTTCATCTAGCTTTTTAGTGGCTTATTTTAATTTCAAAATACTTTTTGAAAGTGGTTTTAGATAGTTTATTGGCCAATCTTTCTAGGAATATAAGTTGCATACCCATAAGGATCCACTTAAGGGCTTAAAAATAAGCCCAAAAGTGCCCCCTTGGCTGTTTGCTTGACAGTTTTACCAAAATTTGCTTATTTGCTTTTCTGCCTTTTGTTGCTTATTCCCTTTGCTAATTTTTGTTTCTATTTGCTAATTAGGTTTAATTATAAGACTGTTTTTGCTTAACTTGGTTTCCCTTAGCTTATTTAGCCTTAAATATAGCTTAACAGTTTTCTTTAGTCCTTAGTGTAAAAAAAAACCAATTCTGCTAGCTTATTTTTGCCAAATCTCAGCTTATTTTTAAGCTTTTGTAAAAAGTCACTTTTTTTAAAGTTTAATATTTTGGCTTGTTTTATAAGTTTGCAAAAAGAACATTTCGACTTATTTCTGGCTTATTTCAATAAGCCACTTAAGCCATTTTATTTTTCCTAGGATCTGCACTCTCCAAACTACTTTTCAGAATTTTTTCAAAATTTTCTCATTAAGTTTAGTATTTCTAATTAATTTTTCTTTTTAAAACTGTTTTTAATTCATAAAAAATTATTTAAAAAAATCAAAAAAATATAATTCTTTTTTTAAAAATTTTCTTTTATCATTTAGCACTTAGAAAAATTAAATTTGCTTTCGTAGGGTTAAAATTTCACAATTTGGTTTTTTAAAGAACGGGTTTAGGATCTCGTTCTCGTTTTTAGGTTTAAATCATTATTTGTTTTTGTTTTTAGGATTTCTTTACTTGTTATTGCATTTTAATAGTAGAAATTAGAAAAACCAACTCCAAAAATCATTGAACCATTCAAACGCGCGATCACGAACGTATTCTCGATTTTCCATTCACGCCTCGTTGGGAAACGACCCGGGAGATTTTTGGGTTTTGCTTTGGTTAAAAGTGAAATCTTTTGAAAGCCTCACGGAATACTTATCTCTTCTATTATTGATCTTATCCTTATTACGTATTTATATTATATATATTTGTTATATATTATATTTATATGTATTAAAAAGGACGAGTCAGGCTATCATAACCCAGAGGTCATGTGGTATCGTTTGAGGAGTCAGGGTACTTTAAATCGTAAACCCAACAAACTCGTCAAAATGAATACTCAAATGGAATCCCCTCACATGAGATTCCCTAGTAACGTGATACGATAAGGTTTTAAGTTTCTTCAAAAGCTAGTCGATGATAAATTACGTAAAACATATAACGTAATTATTTTATAATGCGTCGGTCGAAAAATAATTATGATAAATGTATCGGGATTTAAATAAAATTGAGTTTTATAATATTTTTATAATTTATATAAAAATATTATAATTTATATTTTTAAGTTTGCAAAACTGGCAATAAATACCCTTGATTTGTAACTTTTACGGATTTAGTCCTTTATATATATAAAATTTATATAAAATAATCCTTTAACTTTAGAACTTGGCAAAATAAGTCCTTATGGTTATAACTTTAATAAAATGACATTTTCAGCCCTTGTACTTGTTAATTTCCAAAATTTACGATATATACCCCTTGCATGGAAAATACGTTACGGTTTTAGTCCAAAAAGCCATGCAAGCTTATTTTAAGACTCCAATTGATATTTGCAGGTTATAGCTTATCAATATAAGCTAAAATAAGATGTTTTAACGTAACAAAAGTTTAGAAAAAGGATTCGTTAAGCTAGAAATCAAAACGGGTCGTTTTAGGGTTTTTAAATAAAAACGCCTAGGTTTTTGATCAAAGCTTTTTAATATGAGTTCATATATGATTATTAAGACCTTATAAGAGTTATAAAACAGAATGATAGCTTATTGAACGAGAATTTAAGCTTACGGGTTGAAAAATGGGTCAAAATAGGTCTTTATGGTGCGTACGCCTAAGATTTGCTTTAAGGACTTCGTTTCTCTTGCTTTCTTGGCTTCACTTTTGTACTTGGGACTTCTCTTGGCTTCCTTGATTAGGTTAGAACCTTATTAGATAGAGAGAATTGAGAATGAAGGTGTGAGTTAGAAGTGAGGGGTGTACGTCATTTTATAGGGTGCGAATGTCCTTGGTGAGCAAGAAAACTTGGAGGATAAGTTTAGGACATGTTTAGGGTGACAAGGATCAGCTAGGAGGTGAGTAATATAAGCTAGAAACTAGCCATGAAGAGGTGGGGGCTGTTTGGAGGTCGCGGCTGAAATGAAGCCATAAGGTGGTGATGTAGCTTGCTTAGTGACCAAGAGATGGGTTTAAGGTGCATGTAAGCTGCTTAGGGGAGGTAGTAGCTTAGTCATAGAGGAGCTTGGTTATTAGTTTGGGTTAAAAGTGGGTAAAAATGAAGAAAAAGGGGTGCGGGTTCAAATCTAGCTCGGGTTAGGGTTTAGGGTTTTTATTTTGAATTAGGGTTAGGGTTTAAGGATAGATTAGGGTCTAGGATTTAGGTTAGGATTAATATTAGGGTTTAGGATTTAGGTTTCGAGTTTAGATTGAGGTTTAAAATGAAATAAGGGTGTCGAGTTTGGTTTAGGGCTCGGTTAGGGTTTAGGGTTTTAAAAATCGTGTACATTGAATGTAATGAAGGAAAAATATGATGTAAATGTCGTGTATAGTGAGCTTGCATCTTGTGCTAAAGTAGCTTGTACAAATTCTTTAGAAAAAATGGAGGTAAAACGGCTATTTTTGAATTCGTGCTTAATAAGCTTGTACATTGTGCATTAAAAGAGTTGTACCTTATTTTGGAGGGAAAAGTTATTCAAATGAGATGTTATGATACTTGTACATATGCCTTGATTGCTTGTACATTTATTTTGAATGTATACATTACATAAAATTAGGGTTTAGACATAAACGTTAACGGTTTATGTTCATTTGATAATAACGTCGTGAAAGCTACGTTAAATATGATATAGAGAGTAATAGATTATTGACTTGACATGTTATGATGTTTGCTTGATATAATCATAGATAGAGATGGTATAGTTAGGTTGCGTGAGCTCGTTTACTTTAGTTATGTAAACTATGTTACGTAATGAAATGGAATGAAAGGAAAATTTATTCCCGTGAAAAAGTAGTACTTAATATAGTAAGTAGATATTACATGGATGAAATACTAGAAAATTACGGGTTGTTATAGTCCCCCAACCTTACAGAAATCTCATCCTGAGATTTAGTTGAGTGATGGAGTGATGGTTTGGAAATAGAAGTCCTTAGTTTTTGCAGTCCCTGGTCAGATGACCCACTTTGTTGCAAGTCTGACACTTGACAGTGCAAACTCCTGTGTGATGCAGGGTGCATCTTGTACACAAAGGAAGGTTTCCTTGGTACCTTTTGTTTTCAGTATACCTTTTGTTCTCAGTTGGGGTGGCAGCATAAGTTTTGATAGTTTCTTGCCTTCTACTCTGTTGTTGGTGGTAATCATTGTTACAGTTGTGATTGTTATGGTTATTTTGATAGTTATCATTGTTGTGATTGTTGGGTTAGTTGTTGTTGTCGGTGGTGTTTCTTCTATCCTTAAACTTTCGTTTGTGATCATTGGTTTCTTGCGCATAATTGTATTTTATTACCTGCTCCATCAACCTCTGGGTTATGGTAATGGCTTCCTCCAGAGTTTGAGGCTTTAAAGCGATAACATTTCCTTCAATACTTCTGGGTAATCCCCCGTTAAATACTTCCATAAGCTTCTCGGTGTTTGGTACCATGTTTGGGCATAAGACTGCTAATTCCTGGAATATTCTAACGTACGTTTTGAGATTATTTCCTTTCAAAGACAAGTTGTAAAATTAGTCTTCCATTTTCTTGACTTCAGTTCGAGGGCAATACTTATTGGTCAAGAGCCTTTTCAATCCTATTGGCTTGTTCTATCCCAATAGGTTGGGCGTATGCATTCCACCAGGACAAGGCGTCATTGGTTAGAGTACCAGTAGCAAATGTCACTCTGTCTTCCTCGACACACTTGCTACGAGAAAATACCGATTAAGTACATTCAAACCAACGGATGAGGCCAACAGCTCCTTCCGTACCATTGAAATAGGAAGGTTGACAACTCATAAACCCTTTGTAGTTACTTATTACATTCCTATTGGTATTTGCCAAGGTAGCATCTTGTGCTTCCAGAGCTGCAGCAATACTATCAGCAATTAGTTGTCGGATGGCAGCCTGAGTCATAGTTGGTGTTTCAGATGTTGATGTTCTCTTGGTGGGGCATCTATTAATATATACAAGACAACATAGAATAAGAACCCATAAAATGATATAGTCATATCACAAGTTAAGGTATGAAAATTCTCATTATAATACAAAGACTTGTGATCATTCTTTGATATTACATTGCATGATATAACGGAAAATTTTGGAATTTAAGACTTCCAGAGATAGATACGGAGATAATGGAGTGAGTGATCCAATAGGAGGCTTAGTGTTTCTAGGTACAAAGGTTTGAGAAAATCGGATGGTAAGAGAATCATAGTAATCCCGGATAAAGATATAAGTCATCATACTACAGGATATAGGATAGACAATACACAATTGGTATTATGAAACAACGAGGTATAACGGGATCACCACTGTATAAATAACTTGTCTATATAATTTACATAGCAAAATTTGACAAGTGTCATTATTCATACATCTAGTGGTTGGATTCTAGAAAGCTGTAAATGACACAGATCTAATCTGGTGGTTCTCCCTTGTTGTTTTTGAGTTCTTGGATCTTGTTTAGAAGACTCTTGAACCTGGATATCCTCAATGATTATTTCCAGAGATGAACATTATAACAAGTATCTGACTCATCAGGTTCCTCGGGGACTGGTTCACTTCCCAGTGGTCGCGGTATGATCCATAATGAGTTATCTAACTCTGCGAAGATAGACTCATCAAAGGGATAGTCTGGTGGTGGTGTAGTTGACCTAACCGGTGATGAAGATCCTACTGATGAAGATGGAGATACTAGAATGGGTGATTCAACAGGAGTCTCAGTGTCTTTAGTTGGTGAAATATCCTCGGGAGGAAAGTGTTAGATATTAGAAAAAGACTCGGTCACCCCGTGTATTTTACTGTTTATTATAGCTCGTAGTTTAATAGTTAATATGTATATTTTTGGTTTTAATTTTCGGGTATAAACCCGGTATAATGTATGTACTATATAAGCATCTTCAACTTGAAGAGGTAAGCTGACCATTTCTTTTTTCAATTCATAGAAAACACTTTTTTCTCTCTCTCTAGAAAACTCTCATCAAGTGTTTTCCTCTCTCTAGAAAACTAGCCAAATCCAAGAATCGACCCGTGTTAAGAATATAAGGATAACCACAATTGTTATCAGAGCTTATGGGATGATTAGATCGTGGTGATGTGTGATTTCTTAGCTTGTTTAGATCGAAAAGTGTAACCTTTAAGGCTCAAAGCTGCGTTTTTTGAAGTTCTCCGAATTGATGATTGTATTGAAAAGTTTGGGTGTTTCTAGTGCTATGCCTTAGGTACAAGTGTTGTGCAAAAATAAATCAAGCAAAACGTTCAAAAGGTTATGATAATAAGTGATTTTTGTGTGATAAAGTCCGTTGTTCTTCGTGGAGAGTTGCCAGAGATTTCTTCACGGAGGTATGCTTAAATATATATTTTTATTAAGTAGGTTACCAACTCTCTGACACTCGGCGGGGTTTGTCTTAGGTGGGCGAGTTGCTCAAGAGGCGGAGTTGCTTTATACTAAGGTAGCTAGTTCTTAGCCAGCGGTTTGTACTGGTGGCGAGTTGCTCAAGAGCGAAGTTGCTTATACAAGCAGCGAGATTGCTTACCAGCGGTCTTGCCCTTACCAGCGGATTGCCACAGTTATCAGCGGTATGGAATATTTTTAATCAGCGAATCTCTAAGGAAACTCAAGCGGTTTTGAAACTCAACGAACTGTTTGATTAAAATATAGACGGCGGTTTGTATTCTTTCTTCGCGGCGGGTTGCTTGGCAGCGAGTTGTGTTCGGCGAGTTGCCTTAAAATTCCACTAGCGAGTTGCCTTATTTCTTTGCAGCGGTTTGGTAGCCTCTAGCGGCGAGTTGAGCTACTGTCTTAGAGTTTTTAGATAAGATTGAAGATAGATTATACAAACAGGATCAGTCTGTTCAAACGGTTCACATGTTATGTAAACCAAAATCGTTTTATGATGAAAAGAACAAGGTAGCAATAGGCTACAAAAATCCCTTATGTCTCACTCGTGCAAAGCAAGCTCAGTCTGCTATGTATAATGGTCATGTACTTGTCACTACCAATCACACACCCACTATCATACATGACTCAGAGGATACACGAGATAACTAGGAAAAGAATGCTGTTGAAAATGCAAAGCCCTCTATATATGGAAAATAAAGTTAGGATTGCCCCAACCCCCCCCCCGATTACTCTAAAGAGAACTTTCTTGGCAACCTTGCACCCCCATAAGAAATCTAACCCCAAAACAGATATTTTGGTCCCATAGATGACCATAACAGAAAAAGGCGTGAGACCCGTTCCAAAACCAATTTCAGCATTGGACATGTACCCACCCAATACAACATGTCAAAGCTTGTCCCCAGAATTCTTCCAACTAAAAGTCAGGTGAAGATTAATCTTTATGTACTCACACAACTTTTTACGGAATTTAACAAAACTTGCAAAACTAGAATCACCCCAACAGGTATTACAGAGGGGGAAAGAGGTTTTGAGCAAACAAAAAGATGTTACCTCACTGAAGTTATTCCATTTTTCAAAACTCTTAAAGAACACTTTGTTGGAGTTCAAACAGCCCTCTTTAAAGAAGTTAAAGAAATGGAAGAAATTTTTGATCAAATGAATAACGAAGTGGACAAGAATACTGTAGACAAGCAATGTGCTGAAATTGAAAAGAAAAACCTTCTCATTGAAAATGAGAATCTGATTGTTAATTGTTTGTCGACTCAACTGCTGTATGATGTGGAAAAATCACGTTGTCTAGATCTTGAAGCTGACATGTCTAAAGTTCATGATGAGTCAAAACATATTTCAAAACTTGAAGGGGAATGCCTAAATTTGCAATTAAAGTATCAACATCTTCAAGAAAGTTTTGATAATAACAAATCACACACAGTGCAGGAAGCTCCTAATTTTAACTCATTCTTTAAGATCAAGAATCTCGAACATCAGATTCAAGAAAAAGACAACGTGATTAGAAACTTGAAAGTTCTAGTCGCTAATGTGAATGACAGAAGTTGTGAGCCTTATAATGCTAAAGATGTCACTACTCTTATTGAACAAAATGATTGCGTTAGAGTAGAACTAGAAAAGGTCAAACAACATTACAAGGAATTGTATGACTCAATTAAGATTACGCGTGCTCACACAAGTGAAAAGACATCTACTATGTTAAATGAAATTGAGAGTCTAAAAGCTCAATTGCGAAGCAAAGAGTCTTGTTTCACTAGTGACTATGTCAAACCAAAAGTTCTTGCGCCTGGCATGTATGCCATTGACGTTAAGCCCATCCCTCATCCCCTTAAGAACAATAGGAGTGCTCATTTAAACTATATCAGCCATCTTAAGGAGAGTGTAGAAACAGTTAGGGAGATTGTAGAGGAAGCTAGAGTAGTTAAACCACTGGATAATACACTTAACTATGCTTGCCAATACACTAAGCTATCTCAGGAATTGTTAGAATATGTGATTGGCACTTGCCCAAAAAGTTTCAATGAAAGAGATAACAAGGCTCCCTCTACCCCTGTTACTAGGAAAAAGCAAGTTACTTTTAGTGATAAACCAGGAACTTCATCTAGCAACACACAGAAACACGAAGTGCACCAGAAAGTTCAACAGACTAATATCCCTGTGATTCCCTCTACAGGAGTAAACGATTCCACTGAAGCAAGCGGATCAAAGCCTAGAAGCAATACAAAGAAAAATAGGATCCTGCCTGCTAAGAAGGAGAATAAGAAGGAAGTAGAAGTACACCTTAGGACAAATAAGTCAGTTTGGACAAAAGTGAATCGGGTTGATTCTAGCATTAGCTCTAAGCGTGTTGTAATTAATTCGAATTCTGAATCTGTGTGCAAAACTTGTAACAAATGTTTAAGCTCTGCAAGTCATGAAATGTGTGTTGTTAATATCTTGAATTCTGTGAATGCTACCTCCACTGTTAAAATCGTCTTGAATAAAGGGAAGCAGATCTGGAAACCAAAAGGCAGACTGTCTGATAACAGTTTGTGCAAGACCAAGCGGGTTTAGAAAGCAACTGGCAAACTATTTGTATACTATGTTGGATATCAATGGAGAAACCACAGGAAAGAATTTCTCCTTTAGGAAAACTTAATTGTGGTTATCTATGGAGACCCATAGGAAAGAAATTTTCCTTAGGAGAATTATGCCCTTCAACTAAGCCCCCTGTGAAATGTACTATTATATCTGATAACCAACAGGGCCCAACAAAAATTAAGGAACCGAAATTCCACACGTCACCCAACTCGGACTGTTTTCAAAGTAGGTTGTGACAGTCATCTTTTGGTATCTGACTCAGGCGTTCAAAACATATGAACGGGGAATCGTTCCAAGCTCAAGAACTTCGTGGAAAAGTCATCCGGGACAGTAAAATTCGTGAAATGATCCGTTGGAGCTATCGAAGCTATCATGGGTTATGGGGATTATGTTATTGGTGACAGTGTGATCTCCAGAGTATACTACGTGGAGGGACTTAGACATAATCTATTCTCTGTAGGGCAATTTTGTGATTCTGATCTTGAAGTTGCCTTCAGAAAGCATTCTTGCTTTGTTCGTGATATTAATGGTGCAGACTTACTTAAAGGTAGTCGTGACAAAATTTGTACCGGATATCGATGAATGATATGATGATAGTCTTACCAATATGCTTGTTGTCCAAAGCTTCCAAGTCCAAATCATGGCTGTGGCATCGTCGTTTAAACCATTTAAACTTCGGCACAATCAATGATCTTGCTCAAAAAGATCTGGTTAGAGGTCTACCAAGATTGAAGTTTGAAAAAGATCATCTTTGCTCAGCCTGTCAACTTGGAAAAAGCAAGAAGTTCTCCCACAAACCAAAATCTAAAAACACAAATATGGAAGTTCTTCATACCCTTCACATGGATCTGTGTGGTCCAATGAGAGTCCAGAGTATTAATGGGAAGAAATACATTTTAGTCATCGTGGATGACTATTCAAGATTCACATGGGTAAAGTTTTTGAGATCAAAGGATGAAACTCCAGAGTTTGTCATCAACTTTCTTAAGCAAATACAGGTTGGTCTCAACAAAACAGTCAGATACATCCGAACAGATAATGGAACGGAATTCGTCAACCAAGTTATGTCTAAATACTATGAAGGTGTTGGCATATTTCATCAAAAGTCTGTTCTGAGAACTCCTCAACAAAACGGCGTTGTCGAAAGATGAAATCGTACACTTGTGGAAGCAGCACGTACAATGCTGATATTCTCAAAAGCACCAATGTTTCTATGGGCAGAAGCTGTAGCTACTGCTTGTTACACCCAGAACCGATCCCTAATTCATACTCGTCACAACAAAACCCCTTATGAGCTTGTACATGATAAGAAGCCTGATCTTACATTTCTCTGAGTATTTGGTGCTCTGTGCTATCCTACAAATGATAGCGAAGATCTAGGAAAATTTCAAGCCAAAGCTGACATTGGGATTTTCGTTGGGTATGCTCCTAGCAGGAAGGGCTATAGAATCTACAAAAAGAGAACTCGTCAATTAATGGAAACAATTCACGTCACATTCGATGAGATGCATCCGATAATGGCTCCTGTACGCATGAGTTCAGGATCCGAGCCTATCATTATGACCCTTGGGCAACCCAAATCAGGGCTCACTCCAACCGACAAAGAGCTGGAGATGTTATTTCAACCAATGTTTGATGAATACGTTAAACAATCTCGAGTCAATGAACCAATACCTTCTGCTACTGCAGTTAACGCTCAAGTTGTTCCACCTGGTACATCTTTGTCTACAACAATTGCTCAAGACGCACCGTCTACAAGTGCTTCATCGTCAACATCAGATATGCATCATCCAGTCCGACATCAAGGTATTGCAGAAGAACCCATTCATCTTTCCTCAATGGGGTTTGCAGCTGGACCAACTATCAAAGACACCCAATTACTCCCACCTGACCATCATCCCTCATTAATCCTGTTACAGGAGAACCTATTCTGACACCAAAACAGGGATGTTAGTTTAGCTGAACCCAACCAAGTTACTCAACCACCAGATCATCTCAGAAGATGGACCAAAGATCACCCTCTTGATAACATCGTTGGCAATCCCTCTCGT
This sequence comes from Tanacetum coccineum, assembly GCA_026074375.1. NCBI lineage: Eukaryota > Viridiplantae > Streptophyta > Magnoliopsida > Asterales > Asteraceae > Tanacetum > Tanacetum coccineum. The sequence continues at coordinate 42,599 of BQNB010028112.1, read as the reverse complement.
CCTGTATCTACCAGAAAATAGTTAGCATCCGATGCTTTGTGGTGCTGTTTCCATACTGAACTGTCCAAAGTCGAACCCAAGAACTTCAAAATGGCCGTGATAGAAGACTGCTGGTTCAAGCCATCAAGAGAAATTCAATGGAATTTGATCGATCTTGAATGTATGTGAATTAGTACCTCACCCCATCTATGTTATGTTATCGCTCTCAATTGGATCTACCAAGTAAGCGTATGAATATGGTGATGTACTGAAAAAACAAAGCTTCGTTAGTTGACAAGGACATCGTCCAGGAAGAAGGTATTGATTATGAAGAATCGTATTGCTCCAATTGCACGGATAGAGGCCAATTCAGAATATTCATTGCAATGCTGCAACCAAGAAATATGAATCATCTACCAATGGCTGTCAAAACCGCTTTTCCGAATGTGATTTTTCAAGAAGAAGTCTTTGTTCATCAGCTGAAGGAAGTTGAAGACCAGGATAATCCTACTCCACGTTTATCGTCTGAAGAAGCTCTTTATGGGCTAAAGCAGGCAACAAGGGCGGGTATGACACACTATCAAAGTTCCTTTTGGCCCAACATTTCTTCAAGGGAGCCGTGTATCAACTTATTCAACACCAAATCAGGGCAAACCATATTCTACTTGGTCAATAAACGTAGATGACATCCAATTTTGCCTCAACAGATCATAATGCGTGTCACAATATTTTTCCAAAGAAATGAGTCTCCAAATTTCAGAAGTTCAAATGATGGAACAACGTCCATTTTTCTTATACTACAAGGTTCTCAAAGCCTAGAGGCAAATCTTTAATAACCAAGCAAAAAATGCTCTACGAAACCTTAAAGAAATATGGAAATGGATTCTCTCTTACCCGTCGATACACCAATGGTGAACGATTTGAAACTGGACGAGGTCTCATAGGATTCAGTATGACCAATACTCGATTTAAGAGGAAAGGTTGCGCCCTAATGTACCTTACAGCCAGTAGACCAGACCTTGTATTCGTTGTGTGCATGTGTGCTAGATATCAGGCTAAGCCTACCAAAAAGCACCTTGAAGCAATCAAACGTGTCTTTCGGTACCTAAAAGGAACCATTAACATGGGTCTTTTGGTATCCGAAGGACAATGCAAGTCACTACCACTTATGCAGATGTGGATTCTGCGGGATGTCCAGGAATTCGCGAAGAAGTACGTCGGAAGTGCTCATTTTCTCTGGAGATAATTGTTAGCTGGTCATCAAAGCAGCAAAGAAGCACGGCATCTCAATAACAGAAGGCGGAATACAGTGCAATGTCTGGATGTAGTGCTCAAATCCTTTAGATAGAATCTCAGCTAAAAGACTACGGCTTTTTGTCAATAAATTCCTCTGTACTATGAATACCAAAAGTGCCATTTGCTCTACCAGCTGCAACAATGTCCAACATCTCACGATCTAAGCACAACGACATACGAACCATTCATTCGAGAGCAAGTGGAAAATGGAGTGGTTGAACTCTACTTTGTGGAAACAAACTACAACTGGCAGATATCCCACGAAAGCTTTACCAGAGAGCGTTTTGAAATTTCTACTCCCTACTACTTGGATGAAGATTTTAAACCTTGAAACCCCAACGTCTTTCAAGAAGGAGAGGCTGAGTATAAGAAGTGTCCTCTTGTATCCTTTGTACATAAGACATAAAAATAACTTTGGAAAATATTTTAAGTCATTTGGAATTACAAAATGGTTTTTGCAATTATTCAAATTGCAACCCGGTTCTCATTTGAATGGAAAGATAGTCGCTGAAAGACAACTGTTCCCTAACAACGGTAATTAAATTTTACTCGGGTATGGATTACTTTATTCCATCAATTGGGATTAATGTACGATTCAGTGCTTTTTCCTTAATTTCGGAAAGAGAAGTCTTCTGTTTGATAACCAAATATTTTTCTATTGACCTTCAAAATTATGTGTGTTAACCACGTGTAAAAGTGTTTGTTTAAAATCAAATCCGGACAATTTGACACTCAATCAATGACTACTGCTCTTTCAATAGAAAACGGGCCATCGATTGAGGGGGAGAGTGTTGTTCAAATTTAATGTTTAGGTGCCGATTGGAAAGTGTAACCGGGTCTTGGAGAGACAAAAGAAGCTAAGGAACCAAATCTCAAAGCTCTCACTGCATCAGCGATGTACCCTCTAGCGTAAATTAGAGACAACTGATATAAAAAAGTGATGAAAAAAAAAAAAAACAAACATCAACACTCTACCACCACCACCATCCACTACAAAAACCTATCGTCTTGAAGAATATTGGGAGAGAAGTAAAGATCAGAAAATCTCGAATGCATCCTTATGTGAAGACCTCAGGATATGCTACCAACAAATCAGAGAAGTGAATGATTATGATCAATATCATCGTAATGCAACATACATCTTGTACATTCATATGTTGTATGGAATTTGAGTTAAGTGTCAGTAATGAATCTTTCATGAGTTTTTCATTAAACTTAAAAAATCAGGTTTTTAAGTTTAACGAAAAAATCTTTCAAAATTATCATATCTGACTCTAACACATACCCTCAATGATTGAGGGGGAGCATTAATATGTTCCATATACAGCTTGTAACTAAAATATGATCATACATCTAAGGTTCTCAAGGTGTATTCTCCCCCCCATGTGCTAAACATTTTCGAATAAACCTGATCACATGTTGAGGGGAGCTTTTTTCTGAAATGCAAAAACAATCGGGTCTAAACACTTTGATAGTTATATCCATAATACCTAATTGAGTTTATCAAATGTTTTTATGGCAAGGTAAACTGTACCAAAAGACCGACCCTGTAATTACTTTATCAAAGTTATAAGGATGGTAAGGTTAGGTATTCGTTCCTACGATCCCGCCAGAGCCTGAGGGATCTACCCAGGGACAATCCACTAGTTAGTACAGAATCCTTAGGTATGATTAAAAGGGAATACAATGTGAGAACAAGAGACATAGTGCCGACTGAGATGGAGCTAGTACGGAAATATACCCAACAAGGTGCTAGTCATGAAGTCTCGGTAAGCACTGAAGGGGTTGAGGAATGAAAAAGAATTATACATAAAATTTTAAAAAAAAAGATAAAATGGGGTATTGTAAAGAAAAAAGTTCCTACCATACACTTAAGGCAGAAACCGGGTCAATACATATCTGTCATAATCCACAAGTTGATTGCTGACATAGAAGACGACATCATGGACCCAGTGCTCAATGCACAACCCTTTCCCACCATTCGAGTTTCTCTTTAAAGAAACCTTGTCTCATTGTACACAGAGACTAAACATGCAAACTACTTCTCAACTCACTCCGAGTAGTCGTATTGAAAATGCTGGCAGCAGCTCAGCCTCCGAGCAATAATATCAAAGCGCACGTTTCGAGTCTAGAGCCAAGAGATCATCAATTACTCTCCGTAGGACACAGTTCCATTGATCTTACTTTCACACACTATGGAACACGGTATCTTAAGAGTCCTCCGCATTAATCCTATGTGATATTGCCATAACATTCGAGTGATACGAAGGTATTCACTATGAAGAGAGAAAATCCTGCTAGAGCCTACATCGAAACAACTCTAGGTAGTGACTTGTGCGAGTTCTACAAGGAATCAAGACTTGTGTCAAATGGAAAGAACATGGGCTATTTCTATAGTGAATCAAACTTGTTCCAGCATAAGAATATTTGATAGTTATTGATCATTTGACACCAATCAAGAACTATCGAAGTGTTACAAAATATTTTCATAATTAACACTTAGACTGATTTTCAAATCATTTCTTCTTTATGCTAACTGTTCATTACAGGAATCATTATAAAGATGGAGATGGAGATGAGATACCCAGTTCTAGTAATGTCAATTATAACCGAATGCTCATAACACGACCTACACTTGTTATGAAGTTATGAAAAATCACATAAAGGTGTCAAAGCTACCGCAAATACTGATATCAGTCTTCTTCTTCACAAGTGCACCAAGATGGCAATAAATTTAACTAGATGATGAGAGAATTAAGTTTGGCTGATGATCTCAAGAAAGCTCCGATCAAAATCAAAATAAGTCAAAGTTACCAAGCACAATTGTTACTAAAGATCACTACAACAAAGTAATAGATGTAACAAGAAAATCAAAAACTACAAGCTGAAGAGCTTAAGTCAAGTTTTTTCAAGGTGACCTCCCTTAGGGGTAGATTGTTAGATATGAGTAAAAGACTCGGTCACCCCGATATTTATTGTTTATTAATAGTTCTGTAAGTTTAATAGTTAATCGTATTCCTTTTCGTTTTAAGCCGGGTTCTAATCCTCGTATTTTGAAAAAAACTATATAAGTCCTCTTCAACTTGGAAGAGGCAAGCTAGTCAATTTCATTTTCATTTTAAACACATACACTCTCTCTCTAAAATATCTCTCTATGTGTTTCTCTCTCTAGAAACTAGCCCAATCACAAGAATCATCACCCGTGTTATGAATTAAACGATCCTACAGTTTACGATACAAAAATTAAGATAATAGTCGTTTACTACAGGTGTGCAGAATCTGCGCACCTTTACCATTTCGGCTATAATTAATTCATCCGATATCGAATCGGGTTGATTCCACCGGAAAAATGATTACAAGACATAGGGCTGCAACCTAGTATTTTCACTTAATATCCAGAACCTATTGATTTTTCTTAGTTCCTTTGTTTTATCAACCGATCAGATTTCTTGAAACTATGATTATTTTTTAAGGTTTAACGGATTGCTATGTTTTTATGATTTTGGTTTAGGGTTAGATGAATTAAGGTTTTAGGATTAGGGTTTAGAAGTTGTGCATTGGGTGTTTGTACCTTGTGTTAAAGTGGTGGTAAGATATAAACATGATTTAGGAGGTAAAACGACCTAGTTTGTATTTCATGCAAATAGGGACTCATACAATTGGGCTTTAGAAAAAAGTTGGTAACTTGATTAGGAGGGAAAAGATTATCAAATTTGCATTGATACTTGCATACATGCTTTAAAGGCTTGTTAGACATTTAATTTCGAATATGTATACATTACATATAATTAGGGTTTTGATATAAACGTTTAACGTTTAAAGCCTGTTTTGATATAACGTTGCAAATGGTATGTTAAATGGATAATGTACTTGGTAATAATGATGTTAAGATATAGAATTGACATATTAAGATGTTTATATGATATAAATATAGATATAGATGACATAAGTAGGTTGTGTGAACTTGTTTAGTTTGCCATGTAAACAATGTTTACATAATAGAATGTAATAAAACAAAAATTCCCGTACAAAATGGTGATCATAATATAATAAGGTAGATATTTCATTGATGAAAATTTCCAGTTTTTATAAGTACTAGTTGTTGTTTTAGATATTTACAAAAATTTCAATTATTACTGAATCTAAATGCATAAAGATAAGTGTAATATTGAAGTAATACTTGCACATTGTATGGTTTGGTGTATTTTTATGTACCATATGACTAACAACATTAACTTGGGTAAAGTTTTAATAAAACTTTAGGTATTGGGTAAAATATTGGACATTTGTTGAAGCGTAGATTAATTAATGTGATTCCGGGTATGCCTAAACGTATTTTATCGCGAAACGTAAACATTTTACGCAACCAATAAAAATAAAAAACAATATTAATAATTATACTCAAAATAATTACATAACACATGCTGATGTAAACAGTTAATGTTCGATGCCCGTTTTACCATTGAACGATAATTTTTAGCTTACGCGATTAACTAACGATTACGATTAAAACAAACGCGTACAATACTAAGATACATAATGAATTTATTAGACTCATCATGACCCTAAAATCCGAGGTGTTATATAAAGTCTTGTATGTATATTTGTTATGTCCTTTATGGTTAACCATAAACTGAGGTCCTTGAATTATTCAAAACTTAATAAGTAGCTTGACATGTTTTGTTTCTTTGAAACACATGAACAAAGAGGCATTGTATTAATTAACAGATATATACGTTATAGCATGCACTTGGTTTTAAAATACTTTTTATTCAATTTGGCTTGACCCATTGTGGTATTGATCCAAAAGAGTTAATTAATCCTAGGGAATCTGATGGAGTCTCACAATCCCCGATATTCATTGAATACTCATAGAATACCCAAATTATTATGGTAAGTCTAATGTGTTTAAACAAACTATATTCATATTGTTTGATTTCTAATAACTTTAATTGCTCTACCTCCAAAAATCGATCAAGGTTAGAAAATTACGTGTGTCATGGATACACTCAATATAGTTTCAACCTAGAAGGTATTCAAGATATTATCTATTTATGAGATGGATAATCTCATTAATGTCTTTATGTAAAGTTAAAAATTTGTCTAAATACTTTAATAAGCATATTATTAACAAGCTAGCGATGAGAACTGTAAAATGTATTTTGTTTGTCCTAAATAAGAACAATTTATCGTTGCTTAAATACTTGGTATTTAGAGAATTATCTCTACTTACATAATTAAGTGGGAGCATCTATAAATCTTAAAGATATTCAAGAACAAAATACATAACCTTCTGAATTCACTTGCTGATGTCATACTAAGGTTAAACATGAAAATGTCAAACCAAAGTATAATGTAACTCTCATTCATAAATTCGCAAGGATGCCTCACCAATGGAGTGATATTTTAATATCAATGCTGAGGAATATAAATTAGAAGGTCATTATAAACCTGCTAACTACTGAGATACATTATCACATCTTGAATCTGATAAATGTCTTAGAACTATGAATGAAAAGATGCAGTCCTTAAAAGACAATCAATGTTTTGAGCTTGATTGATCTTTCACCAAACAGTAAAATGTGAGGTTAGAATGAGTTTCTTTTAAAGAAAGGATCATAAGGACAAGATTGTATACATACTAATGCAAGGCTCTTTTCCACAATTTAAGTGCTAATATTGGTGTCTTTAACACCTTTAAAGCATTTTTTTTTTAATCTAAATTGGCAAGACATGAGGAAAAAGAATCTCCAAAAACTGAAAAATCCGTCCATAAAAACCTCCATCGTTTTTTTTCTATCAAACGTGAAAAATAGCCATCCAATATCAACATTGGAAAGTTCCGGGTGCATTGCACAAACCGAATGGCATACGACGGTACGCGAAAGTTCCGTATAGGCACGTGAAAGTAGTTTTCTCTTGATCTTTAGGATCAATTGGGATTTGAAAATACCCTGAAAAACCATCTAAGAAACAATAAAACTCGTTGCCGCTAGATACCATCTAACATCTTGTCCATGTAATGTAACGGAAAATTGTCTTTATACGATTGCTTCGTTTAACCGCCCCCTTTATTATTCCAAATCGATGCAAACTTCACCATCCCGTGACTAATCTTGTAGGCACCACTCATTTTTCTTCGTTTGTGACAACGGTCATACACCTTTTTTAGCCCACAATGGACAGGACTAACCATGGAACTATCCAAATTGTATAAACAATCCTGCGACAAGAAGTTTATTCTACTTCATTCTTGATGAAGACATGGGATTTTAGGGTTAACCCTCCTTTGATGTGGACTGAAGGTTGTAATCATCTTCTAAAGGATTTTTAGTGAGCAAAATTCCTGATCTAAGCTCGGATATCAGAAGTTTCCCAAGCAATTGCTTGTTTTCGGTTCTTCAAAACATGAATGAGTGAGGTCTTTTCTTCTTGGCTCAAATATTTTGAAATTATGACTGGAAGCTTGTTATTTCCTCTAAAACGCATACACAATGCGGAGTACCTCTTAAGTTCGACTTCGAGAAATTTTCATCTTTTTTCTCCATGGAAGACTCTTTGTATTTCAAAACCTAAAGAATCCTTTTGAATTCCGGGGTAATAATCTCCTTGGTCTGGTGAAGGTAATGGATCATTGTTGAGAAGTGCCTCGAGAATGAGAATGTCACCCTCGGGATCGTAATATGTAGCATTGAAAACTGGTGATACTGGTTCATCATCGATTGCTATGAAAGCATCGGCTTCCTCAAAGAGTAGAAAATCGCTTTCATCAAAGATAAGTGTTTGGAGATGAAGTAGAAACAATCGATCGAAGTTCGGAGAAGCTGTTGTAAGCAACGGAATCGGAAAATCCAAGTACTTCTTGTGAGTACTCTTCACAAGTGACATCGATAATATAATATTTCAATCTTCATCAATGATCTAGATTGAGTTGTATGAAATGGAAGGTGCTCTCAGATTGTGGAAGGGGGTTGTGAGACTTTGGGGTGTCGAGTGGGCAGGCAATAGGGAGGTTGATCGAGAATGGGCGTGTTTATTGGAGTGGATAAGATGTGCCCGAAAGTTGGGTTTGGGGGTTACCTAAATGTTCAACGGGTTACTCGAGAATCGTGTGAGAAATAGAAAAATCATAGAACAACAAAAACGGGGAAAGTAAAAGGCATTCCCTAGGCTTGAAAAAAAACATTTTCTGCTTACAGGGGGAGGGGAGTCATGTGGTAAGGTGTAGTGTTGAAGAATGAGAGGCGAGTGGACTGGCTAATTCTAAAACCATTTTTGTTTCGGTTAAGCCTGAGAGTTGAAGCTTTTTCCAGATGGATAAAGGCATGAGATTGATACTAGCACCTAAATCGGCAAGGGCTAAGTAACTATCGAACTCTGAAAAATCACAAGGAATGAGAAATCGACCGGGGTCACCTAGCTTTTCTGGAAGCTTTTTAAGGACAACCGCACTACAATTTTCATTCAACGGCGTTTTGGTTAACTCAATCAACTTGTCTTTGTTGTTAAGCATCTTTTTGAACATTGGAGCAAACTTTGGCATATGAATGAGAGCATCCGCGAAACTTAGCTCAAAGTGAAGATTAACTGAATGATTACGATAACTTTGGAAGTAGGATATCATCCTTTTCACGAATCTTTTGTTTGTTGAGTCACATGGTAAGTAAATTAGGTTTGGCATTGTTGGTAACGAAATGAAGGCCTCTTCAATGGTTCTTAGTCTTTATGGTTTTGTCATGACCAATGAGGAGGTTGGATGTCTTCGGTGCTAGGTAGCTCCGTATCCTTTGTCACCTCACTTTCCTTTTCCACCACCGACGGTGGAATCGGAGGTCCAATCGTAGAATACCCAACTACGAGTTGTAATTGCCTTGGCTTCGTTTCTTGGGTTTGGAATGGTATTGCTAGGTAAAGAATTTGAACTTGAAGGTTGGTTGGAATTGCCTAAATCATTAAACTTGGTGCAAAGGCTTGTTAACAAACTTGTAACATTTGCCATTTGATTTTGCAACCTTGAATTTGATTTTGCACATTCTTAATACTGCATTCGTTAGCATGACGTAGCTTTCAAAATCTGTTTTTAAAACACCATTTGTTGGAGGTATGGAAAAAGTAAAACTTTGATTGATTGGTGGTTGATTGGTTGGTGTTAGATATGGAGGAGTTTGGATAAACTTGATTTTTGGTTGTTTGGACGGTTTGAATAAAGTTTCCTCCACGTTTTGGTTGTAAATTATAAGTTGGTTCCTTGATAACGGTTTTGGTTGGTTTGAACATTCGGTTGATTGAAACCCGGTGGTTTCATTTGACTTGCCAAATTGGAAGGTTGGTTTCTTTGGAGAAAATTTCCAACGCTTGCGGTTTTGGTTGACATTGTTTGGATATTGTCCTTGAAAAACGGGAAAATCGATTCCACCTCGATTAACGGACAATGGTTAAAATGTTAATTGATCCACAATTGACACATACTTCCTCAACTGTTTTTGACTGTGCATGGAGTAGTGATAACAACTAAAACTTTCATTTGATTAAACATTTGGTTTCATCTTGAAGTCATTTTACCTCGAGAGAAGCGGCTAATTTGTTTGCAAATCGAAAGAACTATTAGAAAGTGAATGAATTGAAAGAGGAGCATCCGTACTCACTCTGAATCATTAGCACGACGTCTAGAGTAACGAACTTTTGACTTGCCTTTCAATAATCGCTAAACCTTACTTGAGGTCATCATGTCTAAGAAATGCCGATCTGCTGCAGAATATCTACGGCATCTTGATCGTTTGAATCCAAAGAATTGTAAAAAGTATCGAGTTGGTGGAGTTCCGATAAGCCATGGAGAGGACATTGACGAGGGAGTCCTTAAAACGTTCCAAGCTTCATTAAAGGGCTTCGTTTGGTTCTGATAAAAAGTAATGTGATCTCATATCCGATCGTAAATTGGTTTTTGAAGGTTGGAGTATTGGTTTAAGAATTATTGAAACAGGTCGTCCATTTAGAATTTGATCTAGAGTTCCTTTCTAAACCAATCTCGGCATCCAACCGTCTAGAGAAAATAGGAAAGCAAAAAGCTTAACCGAAGTGTACGGAACTTCTGATGTCAAAACGTTGAAGTTACTTTATTAAAAAAAACGAAGGTGAATATGAAGGGTCTGTGTCTACCCGTAAACATATTACTTTGCACAAGATTGATAAAGGTTGTATGAGCACAAAATTGTAAGCAATGAATGAGGAAAAACAATAGCGATCTTCATACCCCTTCGATGGGTGCTTGTAACAATTGGCCATCGTTCGATGTCCGGTCCATTGGAACAACGTTTATGTTCAACAATTGGATAACCGAAGATGTTGTTTCGACGTCATCGAGATTGAGAACGAGTGCGCATAAAAAGGAAAAACGTAAAAATTAAAAGCAAACTTTACACTAGAAAAAAATTTAATTTCTTCGTTTTTTTTGGATTTTAACGTTTACACGAAAGGAGAACTTAACCAAATAATCAACTACTTCAGGTAGCTCTCGAAAATTGCTTTCAAGGTGAGCCGCACTGTAGAGACACAAAAGGAAAGTGATAAATCTTTGATTACTATTTGGACAATTGCAAATTCACCGAAATTGAAATGATAATGATCTCATAGAAGAATTATGTGAGGTGTCGATTACCAACTTTGTTTATTTTATTTTCTTTTTTAAAGGACAATTTTTATGTTTTTGATTTTTTTTTTTTTTATCTTTTACTTATACTAAAAGATAAGGAAAAGATTTTTACATATTAAAATTTATAATTATTATTATTATGAATGTTTTTCTGAATTTTTGATTTTAAAAACATTAATTAACTTCGAGTACAAAAGGATCTTCAAACCAAATCAACAAACACAAAACGTAGGAATCGTAAACACTAGTTCCCCGGCAGCGGCGCCAAAAACTGATTCGTATTTTATAACGTTACCTAATAAATATATAATAAATAAAACTACTAGGTACATCCAACTTATTCACTTAAACATAGTTAAAAAGTTAAAACTTACAAAAATAATATAATATATATAATATACGTATGTTTAACCGGGCAAGTATGATCACCCGGGTCGTTTCCCCAATGAATAGTGAAATTGAAACCACGTTTTATGTTCGGATCCTGATTTGAATGGAACAAAGATATTTTGGATAAGCTATTACTATGAAATTAAGAAGCAACAAATAATGACAATTAAGCAAGTAAACTAATTTTTAAGTCCCTAAAAATGTAAACTAAAATTTTTACAAATAAAGAAAAATTGCCGAAAACTATTAAAAATAAAAGCCCTAATTTTTATCTTTTTATAAAAGTTTAATTAAACTAATTAAAAATTAACCCTAATTATTAATTAAAACTTAATAAACTTATTAAAAACTTAACTAATGGACTAATGATGCAAAAAGGAAAAGGACTAACTGGGAAAAACACTAACTAACAGGGGAACTGACTCAAAAACAACTAAGATCGAAAAGTTACACTTTCTACCCTGAGAATCTACCCCGATAACAAGCTAAGGCCCGAATTAAAGTGAAATTTGAAAAGTGCTTAAATTGAAAAACTCAAAGAAGCAAAGTTGTAGAACAGCTTAAAGAGAGAAACTTTAATGAAAAGACTTATATCTAAAAACCACTAATAAGCTCAATAAGAGCTTATTAAGCAGCTGACCTCAGAAAGTAGGGCTTAACCCTTGGTTTTAGAAATTTAGCTATAAAAAACTTAATACTAGATAAAAATGAAAAGGGAAAGAAGTTCTAAAGAGCTTATGATGTGATTAATCTATAAATGAAAAGAAATTAAAGCTTAAACTACTTTTATTCTACTGAAATTGATCAAGAACTAAGCAAACTCAGGAAATAAGCAAAGTAACTCAAAATCCAAACAAGCTAAAAACCATAAGAGGCTAAACTAGACTCTAAAACTTTAAGGACTTATAAAACTACTTATAATCTATCTAATTAAGCTAGAAAATCTAGATCCATAAGCTAAATTAACAAATTTAAATCCTAAAGTTTCTAAGTACTGTTTTTGGCTTTTTAACTTTTTGACAGCAAAAATAAGCTAAGAAAATAGGCTAGAAAATGAAATTAAAGACTTAAACTATATTAAGCTATATAAAAACCTAAGTTCTACAAAGTTTTATAAACTAAATCCTAAAATTATTTATCTAAATGAGGCTGAGAACACAGCAGTACTAACTGAAGTTAGTACTGTTAGTGTAAAAGTTCAGCAGTACTTTCAAGAGAAAGTACTGCTAGTGTAACTTGACTTTTGAAAACAAAAATAAGCAATGAAATAAGCTAGAAAATGACAACTAAAACTAAATTCTTAATAAGCTAAAGCTAAACTTAATCCTACTGAAATTAAAGCTAACAGTACTAACTTATGAAAGCAGTACTAACTGAGGTTAGTACTGCTAGTGCAATTTTGAGAATGCACTAAATCAAACACTCCTTTGTCATTATGACAGAGTTGAGAAAAGCTTTTTAAGAGAAATCTAATGAACAAGTACTAAATACCAGATAAAAACTAGCTTAAATCAAACTTAGCAATCATAGATTGCCAAACAGAATAACTTTAATCAAAGATCTAAACTATTTAAACTAGAATATTATTGGTTTATTTATAATGAGTTGTTTAAGACATAATTTAATAACGAAATGATCTATAACTATTTAAGCAAAAACAGATGAAAACACATAACCAAATAGCTCGTAGAAGATATATTAAACACTAACAAGCAAGGAGAAAAAGCATTTAAACAGATCTAAACATAGCAAGGTAATAATATATTATTTTTAAAACTAGAATTAAATGGAAATTGAAAGAGAAATCGTTACAAACTCCTCTAGGCTAAAAGAGGAACCAATAAATGGCATCTACAAGCTTCAAGCTTATTGGAATATCTAGAGTAAAGTCCAGGGATCATCTTCCAAGGTAAGATCCCCATCCAAAAGCTAAAATACAATAAGAAAAAAAAAAAAAAAAAAAAAAAATCCATAATAGGTTTAACTGATTTAAGGTTTAGATAAGATTAATATCGAATTCAAACAGCTCTATTTCAGCTTATAGACTGAAAGAGCTTAATATGAGCTTATTGAGACAATATGACTTATTAAGAGAACTTAAAGGTTGAAAATAAGAAGAGCTTATGACAAATTGAGACTGAATTTCATTAATTGAAAACTGAATTACATTACTAGAAAAGGAAAATTACATTTAAGGAAAAATAAGAATTTAAGCTACTAAACATAAACTCCAGAGTTTGTCATCAACTTTCTTAGGCAAATACAGGTTGGTCTCAACAAAACAGTCAGATACATCCAAACAGATAATTGAACGGAATTCGTCAACCAAGTTATGTCTAAATACTATAAAGGTGTGGGCATATTTCATCAAAAGTCTGTTCCGAGAACTCCTCAACAAAACGGCGTTGTCGAAAGACGAAATCGTACACTTATGGAAGCAGCATGTACAATGCTGATATTCTTAAAAGCACCAATGTTTCTATGGGCAGAAGCTATAGCTACTGCTTGTTACACCCAGAACCGATCCCTAATTCATACTCATCACAACAAAACCCCTTATGAGCTTGTACATGATAAGAAGCCTGATCTTACATTTCTTCGAGTATTTGGTGCTCTGTGCTATCCTACAATGATAGCGAAGATCTAGGAAAATTTCAAGCTAAAGCTAACATTAGGATTTTCGTTGGGTATGCTCCTAGCAGGAAGGGCTATAGAGTCTACAACAAGAGAACTCGTCGATTAATGTAAATAATTCATGTCACATTCGATGAGATGCATTAGACAATGGCTCCTGTACGCATCAGTTCAGGACCCGAGCCTATCATGATGACCCCTGGATAACTCAATTCAAGGCTCGCCCCATCGCATGTCCCTGCAACTACAAACATTCCATCGACAGATAAATATTTGGAGATTTTATTCCAACCGATGTTCGATGAATACTTTGAGCAATCTACAGATAGTGAACCAGTACCTATGGCTACTGTTGTTAACGCGCCAATTGTTTCTACGAATACATCTGTTTCTACAACGATTGCTCAAGATGCACCTTCTACAAGTCATTCACTGTCATCCTCACAAGTGCATCCTCCAGTCTTTCCTCAAGGTGTTGCAGCTGGACCAACTATCGAAGACACCTCAATTACTCAAGCTGACATTCATCCCTCAGTTAACCCTGTTGCAGGAGAACCTAGTTCTACACAGTCAACATCAGGGGATGTTAGTTTAACTGAACCCAACCAAGTTACTCAACCACCAGATCATCTCAGAAGATGGACCAAAGATCACCCTCTTGATAACATCATTGGCAATCCCTCTCATCCTGTATCTACCAGAAAACAGTTAGCATCCGATGCTTTGTGGTGCTGTTTCCATACTGAACTGTCCAAAGTCGAACCCAAGAACTTCAAAATGGCCGTGATAGAAGACTGCTGGTTTCAAGCCATGCAAGATGAAATTCACGAATTTGATCGACTTGAAGTATGGGAATTAGTACCTCGCCCAATCTATGTTATGGTTATCGCTCTCAAGTGGATCTACAAAGTGAAGCTTGATGAATATGGTGATGTACTGAAAAACAAAGCTCGGTTAGTTGCAAAGGGATATCGTCAGGAGGAAGGTATTGATTTTGAAGAATCGTTTGCTCTAGTTGCACGGATAGAGGCCATCAGAATATTCATTGCCAATGCGGCAACCAAGAACATGATCATCTACCAGATGGATGTCAAAACTGCTTTTCTGAATGGTGATCTTCAAGAAGAAGTCTTTGTCAGTCAACCTGAAGGATTTGAAGACCAGGAAAATCCTACTCACGTCTATCGTCTGAAGAAGGCTCTTTATGGGCTTAAGCAGGCACGTATGACACACTCTCAAAGTTCCTGTTGGCCAACAATTTCTTCAAGGGTGCCGTGGATCCAACGCTATTCATACGCAAATCAGGCAAACATATTCTACTTGTTCAAATATACGTAGATGACATCATTTTTGCCTCAACAGATCATAATGCGTGTAACACTTTTTCAAAAGAGATGAGCTCCAAATTTCAGATGTCGATGATGGGACAAATGTCGTTTTTCTTAGGACTACAAGTTTCTCAAAGTCCCGGAGGCATCTTTATTAACCAAGCAAAATATGCTCTCGAAACCTTAAAGAAATATGGAATGGATCTCTCTGACCCTGTCGATACACCAATGGTGGATCGATTGAAACTGGACGAGGATCTCATGGGGATTCCAGTTGACCAAACTCGATTCAGAGGAATGGTTGGCTCCCTTATGTACCTTACAGCCAGTAGACCCGACCTTGTATTCGCCGTTTGCATGTGTGCTAGATATCAGGCTAAGCCTACCAAAAAGCACTTTGAAGCTATCAAACGTGTCTTTCGGTACTTGAAAGGAACCATTAACATGGGTCTTTGGTATCCGAAAGACAACGCCATGTCACTAACAGCTTATGCAGATGCGGATCATGCGGGATGTCAAGATTCAAGAAGAAGTACGTCGGGAAGTGCTCAGTTTCTTGGAGATAGATTGGTTAGCTGGTCATCAAAGAAGCAAAGAAGCACGGCAATATCAACTACAGAGGCTGAATACATCGCCATGTCTGGATGTTGTGCTCAAATCCTTTGGATGCGATCACAGCTCAAAGACTACGGATTTGACTTCAATAAAATTCCTCTGTACTGTGATAACAAAAGTGCTATTGCTCTTTGCTGTAACAACGTCCAGCACTCTCGCTCTAAACACATCGACATACGGCACCATTTCATCCGAGAGCAAGTGGAAAATAGAGTGGTTGAACTCTACTTCGTGGAAACGAATTATCAGCTTGCAGACATTCTCACCAAAGCATTACCAAGAGAACGGTTCGAATTTCTTCTTCCACGCCTAGGCATGAAGAGTTTGACCCCTGAAACTCTCAGACGTCTTCAAGAAGGAGAGGATGAGTAAACAGAATGTCTTAGTGTATCCTTTGTAATAATAAAAAAAATGTGTGTGTGTGTGTGTTTGTTATATTAATTTAAAATTAATTAATAATAATAATAATAAAATACTTAGGAAATATTTTAAGTCATTTGGAATTACTAAAAGGCTTGCAATTACTTCAAATTGCAACCCGGTTTGATGTCTGGGCATGGATTACTTTATATCCATGCTTTATGGGAGTATAGTAAAACAATGGTGATGGTAGAGCTGTTCGCCTGATCTTTTCATCTCAAACATCGACAACAGCTCTTTCAATAGAAAACGGGTCGTTGTTTGAGGGGGAGAGTGAATGTGAAAAATCTAAGGGGTTCTAAAAAGACTGTTGGATGCTATGAAAGTGTAATTATAAGATGGTGGTTGTATTCTAATGGGTTAATATTTGAAGGGGAGTTAATTAATTTTAACTCAAAGGTCCAAAGTTATCTATTGTTGTAATGATTAGGGTGTAAAAAGCATTTGCTCTTTGTTTCCTAGCCTTATTAACCAATAGGGACTAAATTGGCCAATTGCCTAATCTTAGAAATGCCTTAGAAATACTTAAAACAAAAAATAAAAGAAGATGGAAACCTAAGGGACTGAATCTGCCAACTCTCTAACTTAGGAGTATAAAGGGAGCGGCGAGTTGGCTATTGGTCAAACCTTTCAAAAACAGTCAAACGACAAAACACACACACTCACTTTCACGCATCTCGCCGCCAAGAACAAAGCCACACATCCTTGATTTCCAGTGTATCTTGCAAAGGTATGTATCGATCCTTAATCTATATCAGTTATTTTGTGTGTATATCAAAGGAATCGAATGAAAACACATTAAAAAGTGTAGAAAAATAGATCTAGGGTCGTTTTAAGATGAGTACACCAATGTAGTGTTGTAAGGTGTGATCTAGTTGCTGGGAATTGTTCATAAGGTATATATTAATGAGTTTTGATGTGTGGTTTTCTATCTCAAACAATAGTGAATGAGTTGCCTTTGATTCTTAACGGCGGGTTGTAGTTTAAAAAGTAGATATATGTGTGTTTGATGAAAAGAATGGTAGCAATGTATATCTGATGCGTAGGAATGCCTTAGGATGTGATTAGTTTTGACAAAGGAGGTGCGTGGTTTGAATTTTAAGAATCCAGTCCGAATGGCGAGTTGCTTATATTTCTAGGTGGCGAGTTGGTTATTTTATTATTTTTAATAACTTACTCAACCCGCTGGTTCCTAACGGCGGGTTGATTCACAGCGAGTTGCCTAACGGCGGGTTGATTCATAGCGAGTTGCCTAACGGCGGGTTGATTCACAGCGAGTTGCCTAACGGCGGGTTGATTCATAGCGAGTTGCCTAACGGCGGGTTGATTCACAGCGAGTTGCCTAAAGGCGGGTTGAATCACAGCGAGTTGTCGAATGGCGAGTTGGCCAACAGCGGGTTGACTAACAGCGGGTTGCCATTATTTTCTATTATTTTATTCCAACAGGTAAACCGCCGTCTCTCGGCGGTTTGGTCGAATATTTTTATTTATTAAAATATTCAACCCGCCCTTTTTTTTCAAATGTAATTCATGGCGGTTTAGTGCCTTCCTCGCGGCGGTTTGCTCAATTCTCCTAACGGCGAGTTGGCATTCTGCCTGGCGGCGGTTTGGGCTAAGTTTCATATTTTGGCCCATTAAGCCCAATAATCTATCAAGGCCCCTTCGAATGACCCAGTTGCTTTTCTAAACTCCCATCCGGGCTTAGTTAACAAGTAATTGATCCTGTTGGATAATTCTGCATCCTGTGCGATCATGTGTAGATTTTCATCAAACGAGTTACCACTGTTGTTAATCAATCGTGCAGTTACATGACTTTTATCAATGCTAACGTTCTCTCTAACATCGTTTCTCTGCAATGTTTGTCTTCTTTGTTAATACTCCTTTGCAGAATACAATGGCAGAACAAAATGTTCCCAATCAACCACCGACAAGAACAGATGAGCAGATTGTACCTCGCTCTCAGTGGTTAACAATCGGGAAAAGCAACCTACTTTTCAATGCACAAAAGATTCAAAAGAACCCCATCTTTCAGATATCAGTGGACATCCTGAGTAATACCAACTTCTTCCAAGCATTCACTGCCTCAGCAAATGTTCCTGCTATCTACCTGCAACAGTTCTGGAACACAATGAAATATAACGAGAAGACTGGGGTTTATAGTTGTCAAGTTGATGAACAATGGTTCGATCTAAGTGCTGATCTTCTCAGAAAGGCATTAGCAATTACTCCTGTCATCCCAGCTCAACCGTTTGAGTTACCTCCGTCTGGTAACACTGTGATTGATTTTGTTAATGAGCTGGGGTATCCTGAACCTGTAGAAATTGTCTCCAATATACGGGTGAATTATGTGTATCAACCATGGAGAGCAATTCTAACCTTAATCAACCAGTGCTTAACAGGAAAGACTTCTGGCAGTGACAAACCCAGACACCCAGTTCTGCAAATGTTGTGGGGAATCGTCACTCAAACTAATGTTGATCATGCAGAGCTGATATGGGAAGAGTTTACTCAAGGGATCCAGACATTTTTCTCACACAAAGCAAGTCACAAAGCCAGTCTGAAGAACCTAAAGAAGAAATTAACTCTTCTCCTCATTTCTTATGGACGGTTTTCCAAGGTGATAATCTACTACTTGGCAAGCAATAACAACATCCATCGACGTCCTGATTCTGCTGTTCATCATACTAGAGATGATTTTATATTAGGAAATCTCAAGTTTATCCCTAAAGGTGAATCAGTTGAAGTGTTTGGAATGGCTATTCCCGATCCCCTGATAACTGAAGCCATTCAACAATCCTCGTATTATCCCAAGTATCTGGAAATGGTTGCTGAGAATACAAAGAAAACCCCTCAAGAAAGTGCAAGCGTGCAACCTGCAACAAAGCATGCTCCAACCAAAAAGCCCACAACCACTACTCCAGTCAAACAATCCAAGCCAACTCCGGCTCCGACAAAGAAACCTTCCAAACATAAGCTTCCACAGAAAGTTAGAAAAGGAAAGCCCACTTTCCAACTTGTTGATGAAGATGATGAAGCTCAACAAGAATCTGTTCCTCAAGAAGAAGGTGATGATCCTGATCTCGAACTGGCCAAGAAGATGAGTTTGGAAGCGCATCAAGAAAAGGGAGAAGGAGAAGGTGATGATGCTGACATGGAACGAGCTATTAAGCTTAGCTTGGATCCAGCCTTTCTGCCACAAGGTCAGGCACCTGTTGGAGGAGTAACGATCAGGGATCCAGTATCTGAAACAACTCCCAAACTGCCTGAAGTAGTGGGCAAGGGAAAGGCCATTGTAACCGAAGAACAAGTAGCTCATTCCCTGATCGATCTGTCAAAGAAGAAAAGAACTACGGATCAGTTTATCCTTGTTAGGCGTGATCAAACTCCTCATGATTCGACAACTGGACCCTCTTCTCAACCTGAAGATGACACATCAGAGAAAGTGATCCATGAATCTTCATCAACATCTGACTCAGAACGAACTGAAAGTGAAACAGAAGCCGCTGCTCCTAAAGGTGACAAAGATCAAGGTGAAGTAGACTCGTCTACCGTAACATCAGGAGTAAGCATTCCTGTATCAGACCCTGAGCCCATGCAAGAAGACCAGACTGGATCAAACTCTGGAAAATTACATGTGTCTCTTGCTGGACCAAACCCTGAGCACATGGATGATGAATTCCTCGCGACAGCCTACCCAAAGGTTCATGAAAACCTGAAGCTCATAACAGACGAACGTGTCATCGATGATAATCCAGAAAGTCATTCTGGTTCTATGTCTTCCATGAAAAATCTCGATGACACTTATAACTTTGGGGATCAATTTCTTTATGACAAACCAACCGAAGATGATCAGGAGAAATCTAAAGTTATAGAGGAGTCTGATTCCACCATACCTGATCCAAGTCATCAAACCGTCACATCAACTCCTCCAGTGATCGCTCCCTTCACTGAGTTCTCATATCCTAAACCTTCTTCACTGGTCACACCTCCTCCAATCAACACAGAAGCTACAACAATCACCACATCTCTCCCAGAGATCACTCCATTCATCGCCCTTCAGCTAAGAGTGGCAAGATTGGAGCAAGAGATGTCTGAAGTAAAGAAGACTGATCACTCGGCTGATGTTTTGGCTTCAATCAAATCCCAAGTTCCTACGGCTGTTGATGAATATCTAGGAACAAAACTTGATGATGCTCTCCTTAAGATTCTTGAACGACACACTGCAGATTTAATCGAGAAATACTCTGTGTTGCCTGGCCCAGAGTCTGTCAAGAATCAAGAATCTGAAAAGAGTCCGAAGGAGATTATCAGAACCAAAAAGGAACAAGGTGAGGAGAAACAAGATTCAACTTACTCCATCAGGTCAACTGATAAAGTTGATCTTGAAGAATTTGATCTAAAGAGTGCTCTCTTCAAACACATGAATAAGAACAAGTCTGCAAACAGAAATACTGCCAACTACCATCTATACCATGCTCTTATGGAAGCTTTGATAGCAGATGAAGATGCCATGGATAAGGAAGTTGCAGACAAGGTTAAAGACCACAAGAGAAAGCATGATAGTGATGATGATGAAGACGATGATGATGATGAAGGCCCTTCAGCTGGATCAAACCAGGGTAGGTCAACAAAGAGAAGAAGATCCGATTCTGCCGCTTCTGGGTCAGCTCAACCTCCTCTGAAAGATGATGACCAAAGTTCAAAGAAACCAAGGGAGTCTGATGCATCTGCTTCCAAACAACATCCAGCTCTCACCTCAACTGGATGGCAGATCACTGACACAAGAGATGCTGGTGTTGACTCTTTGATGCACAGATCTGATCCCGAATCAGAACATTCTGAACAATCTTCAGATGACATTCCAATGCAGGATGAAGGGAATGACTCAGATATGGAGGACACTGACAACGCTCACATTCCCAAGGTGTCGACCACTACGTGGTTTAAGCCGATTCCTGAAAGCGAAAGACCAGCCACACCTGAACCAGAATGGACCATTCCCCCGAATGATTTCCCAGAACCAGAGATTAACTGGGCAAATACATACGCCACAACGTATCAAGTTCCTGCGGAGAACAGGCTTCAAAGGAAGACGTATGATATTGGGTCATTCATCAAATGGTTCTGCAGACGAACAGGAAAGAAGAAGCTCTGCAAAGCTGATTTAGAAGGTCCAGCTTTCAACCTTGTTAAAGCCTTTCATAAGAACAGCGTCTTTCTTCAATATCAGATGGATGAATGCCATAAGCTGCTGACAAATAAGGTTGATTTGAGTAATCCTGAGGGTCATCAAATTCTGCGAAATATATATGAACCACTGCCCTTAGGAGGACCACCAGGTCAGGTAACTATTCAACCACAATTCTTCTTCAATAAGGATCTGGATTATCTTCTGACAGGTGACAAAGAGCAAAAAATTGCCTTATCCATATCCAAGCTCAAAGCCGCTCGTTACCTAGACTTTGGCCTTGAAGAATTAGTTCCATCTTTGTGGGTTGAAAGTGAACGCGAATATGACATCAGTGCGGTCTATGGCATCACTCACTGGTGGTTTAGGAGAAAGGAATTCTACATCAACAAACACAGTGAGCCCTCTGATCGTGAAGCAGTCAGATCGCAGATGCGAATTCTCAGTGTGATCTAGTCAAGGTATTCGAAATATACGGATTACAACTACTAAGAGAGCCTAATTCTATGCCGTGGATTACCAAGAGTACAATGATCTCAGAAAAGGATTTCAGAATTCTTCATCAAATGATTTTTGAAGATCTATTCCTATCAATATTCAAGAAAAGCTAACCATCTGCCCAAGCCAGACAAGACCGTCTTAACACATCAGTCAACTGTGGATAAAAAACCTGGTGATCCAGGAATCTGTGTGGGAGACTTAAGCTCGGGATTGAAAGTTTTCAAACGAAGGTCAACCTTGAACGTCCAAATTGGGATGCAAACCGACTATTTCTTCAAGAAGATTACACGGATTATCCTTAAAGCCAAGAGCGTTGTCTACAAAGGAGTAAATGATCAAAGAAGTTGATGAGGCTGAATGAGCTTTCAATAGTTAGTGATGGGACGTTGCAAGAGTTATGGAAAAATTGTACCACATGGTAAAGACTTTCATCTGTTGGGTACAAAAGGGCATGGAGTTAAGAAGTGGTCAGGAGGATGACAAGAGAAGAAGCAAAGACTTCATCATGCCAATAGAGAAAGGACTACAGATCAGAAGAATCTATCAAAGTCTAGGAAAGGCTTTGTTGGGAGAAGTATAAGAGATATTGGACTCAGGCTGATCACAGAACAACGTGACGACATCGTCGTTATAATCAAAAGGTTAATTTTTTATCTTCTTATTGTGAGTAATATACCTTGTACAGTAGTAAGTAGTTAATCTTTTGATGACTAAGTGTAGGAGTAATTTATATCCCTCAACGATTGGAGTGGTCTGAGGGAGAGTCATATGTTTCTCTACTCGCTTGTGAATTAAGGACCACACTTTTCTCCAAATTTTATATACATATTTAAATCATTTGTTTTCCAAAAATGACAGGGGAGAAAATGTGATTAAAATATTGTATAATAATAACAGTGATTATTAGGACTCATACACTCCGCCCAAATGTGCTAAACAATTTCGAATACCGAAGCACATTTTTAGGGGGAGCGTTTCTGAAAAAAATCAAAAAACGCTCAAGGTACTAGACGCTTTGATTTTATATCATAAGTATCAAAGCGTCAGTTTCCTTGATCGTTTTTGATTTTTTTTCAGAAACGCTCCCCCTAAAAATGTGCTTCGGTATTCGAAATTGTTTAGCACATTTGGGCGGAGTGTATGAGTCCTAATAATCACTGTTATTATTATACATATATTTTAATCACATTTTCTCCCCTGACATTTTGGATATCAATTGATTTAAATATGTTATAAAATTTGGGAGAAAAGTGTGGCCTTAATTCACAAGTCGTGTAAGAAACATATGACTGCTCCCCCTCAATCGTTGAGGGATATAAATTACTCCTACACTTAGTCATCAAAAGATTAACTACTTACTACTGTACAAGGTATATTACTCACAATAAGAAGAAAAAAAATTGACCTTTTGATTATAACGACGATGTCGTCACGTTGTTCTGTTGATCAGCCTGTAGTCAATATCTCTTATTCTTCCTCCAACAAAGCTTTCTAGACTTTGATAGATCCTTCTGATCTGTAGTCTTTTCTCGAATTTTTTTGCAGTAGTGATGATCTTTGTTCTTCTCTTTGTCATCTTGACCACTTCCTAGACTCATGCCCTTATTGTACCCAACAGTATGTATAGTCTTTAACCATGTTATCCAATTTTTCCATTACTCTTGTCAACGTCCCATCACTAAACTTGTGTAGCTCATTCAGCCTCATCAACTTTCTTTGATCATTTCTTGTATTTGTAGGATCAAGGCTCTTGGCTTAGGGATAATCGTGTAATCTTCTTTGAAGTAATAGTCGGTTGCATCCCAATTTGGACGTTCAAGGTTGACCTTTGTTTGATAACTTTCAATCCCGAGCTGTAAGTCTCCCACACGATTCCTGATCACCAGGTTTTTTATCCACATGTGACTGAATGTGTGGAAGAGTTGGTCTTGTTCTGTCTTGGGCAGATGGATGAGCTTTTTTTTGAATATTGAGTAGGAATAGATCTTCAAAAATTCATTTGGATGGAAGATTTCTGAAATCTTTTCTGAGATCTGTACTATTGAGTAATCAGACCGGCATAGAATTAATCTCCTCTTAGGTAGTTGTATCCGTATTTTTCGAATACCTTGACACTGATCACACTGAGAATTCGCATATGCGATCTGACTGCTTCACGATCAGAGGGCTCATATGTGTTATTGATGTAGAATCCTTTCTCCTTAAACACCAGTGAGTGAGCCACATAGACCGCACTGATGTTCATATCCGCGGTTCACTTTCAACCCACAAAGATGGAACTAATTCTTCAAGGCCAAAGTCTAGGTAACGAGCGGCTTTGAGCTTGGATATGGATAAGGCAATTTTTCGCTCTTTGTCACCTGTCAGAAGATAATCCAGATCCTTATTGAAGAAGAATTGTGGTTGAATAGTTACCTGACCTGGTGGTCCTCCTAAGGGCAGTGGTTCATATATATTTCTCAGAATTTGATGACCCTCAGGATTACTCAAATCAACCTTATTTGTCAGCAGCTTATGGCATTCATCCATCTGATATTGAAGAAAGACGCTATTCTTATGAAAGGCTTTAACAAGGTTGAAAGCTGGACCTTCTAAATCAGCTTTGCAGAGCTTCTTCTTTCCTGTTCGTCTGCAGAACCATTTGATGAACGACCCAATATCATATGTCTTCCTTTGAAGCTTGTTCTCCTCAGGAACTTTATACGTTGTGGCGTATGTATTTGCCCAGTTATTCTCTGGTTCCGGGAAATCATTCGGGGGAATGGTCCATTCTGGTTCAGGTGTAGCAGGTCTCTCGCTTTCTGGAATCGGCTTAAACCACGTAGTGGTCGACACCTTAGGAATGTGAGCGTTGTCAGTGTCCTCCATATCTGAGTCATTCCCTTCATCCTGCATTGGAATGTCATCTGAAGATTGTTCAGAATGTTCTGATTCGGGATCAGATCTGTGCATCGAAGAGTCAGCACTTAGCATTATTGTGTCAGGTGATCTGCACAGTTGAGGTGAGAGCTGGATGTTGTTTGGTAGCAGATGCATCAGACTCCCTTGGTTTCTTTGAACTTTGGTCATCATCTTTCGGAGGAGGTTGAGCTGACCCAGAAGCGGCAGAATCAGATCTTCTTCTCTTTGTTGACCTACCCTGGTTTGATCCAGCTGAAGGGCCTTCATCACACATCATTGTCTTCATCATCATCACTATCATGCATTCTCTTGTTATCTTCTAACCTTCGTCTGAACTTCCTTATCCATGGCGGTTCTTCATTGCTATCAAAGCTTCCCATAAGGGCAATGGTACTAAGTAGTAGTTTCGGCAAGTATTTCTGTTTGCAGACTTGATCTTATTCATGTGCTTGAAGAGAGCACTCTTTAGATCAAATTCTTCAAGATCAACTTTATCAGTTGACCTGATTGAGTAAGTTGAATCTTGTTTCTCCTCACCTTGTTCCTTTTTTATTCTGATAATCTCCTTCGGACTCTTTTCAGATTCTTGATTCTGGATAGACTCTGGGCCAGGCAGCACTGAGTATTTCTCGATTAAATCTGCAGTGTGTCGTTCAAGAACCTTAAGGAGAGCTCATCAAGTTTTGTTCCTAGATATTTATCAAAGCCATAGGAAATTGGGATCTTATTGAAGCCACAACATCAGAAGAGTGAATCAACATCTTCTTCACTTTCAGACATCTCTTGCTTCCAATCTGCCACTCTTAGCTTGAAGGCGATGACTGGAGTTTGTGATTTCAGGTGAGATGTGGTGGATTGTTGTTAGCTTCCATGTTGGATTGGTGGATGAGTAACCAGTAATGTCGGCTTAGAAGATGTGGGGACATCTGTGATGGAGCAATCCTGGAGAGTTGACGTTTACTGTCGATTTGGCGGATCAGGTTGGTGGACTCAGACTCCTCTTCTAACCTTTAGATTTCTCACTGATCATCTTTTGTTGGTTTGACATACAGATTTGATCCCCAAAGTTAAAAGTGTTCATCGGGTATTTTTCATGGAAGGCCATAGAACCAGAATGACTTTCTGGTTTATCATGACTGACGCGTTCGTTGTTATGAGCTTTCAGGTTTTCCTGATCCCTTTTGGGTAGGTTCAACTTTTTTGTGGGCGAAGAAATATCATCATCCATTGTCGCTCAGGGTTTGGTCCAGCGAGAGACACATGTAATTTTCCAGACTCTGATACAGTTGGTCTTTTCTGTTCATGGGCTCAGGGTCTTGGTCCAGCCAAAGACTATGTGCCTTTTCAGGGTCTTGATACAGGAATGCTTACTCTGATGTTACGGTAGACGAGTATATTCACTTGATCTTTGTCTCACTTTAGGAGCAGCGATTTCTTTGGATCACTTCATGTTCCTTATGAATTCCGGCTGTGGATGAAGATTCATGGAATAAAACTTTCTCTGATGTGTCATTTACAGGTGTGAAGAGGGTCCAGTGTTGAATCATGAGAAGTTTGTTTCACGACTAACAAGGATAAACTGGTCCAGTAGTTTCTTTTTCTTCTTTGAAGATCGATCAGGGAATGAGCTACTTGTTCATATAGTTACAACGGCTTTCCCTTGCTACTATTCATGCAGTTTGGATGTTAGTTATGATACTGGGTCCCGCTGATCGTTATCCTCCAAGCAGTGTGCCCGGCCTTGTGGCGGAAAGGCTGGATCAATGCCTAAGGCATTAATAGCTCGTTCCACGTCAGCAATCTTCACCTTCTACCTTCTCCCTTTTTCTTGATATGTGCTTCCAAACTATCTTATTAGCCTGTTCGTGATCAAGGATCATTACATTCTTCTTGAGGGAAATAGATTCTTTGTTGAGCTTCATCATATTCGTCAACAAGTTGGAAAAGAGGTGGTTTTCCCTTTTCTAACTTTAATGTGGAAGCTTATGCTGGAAGGTTTTCTTTTTTCGGAGGAGGACGCTAGGCTTGGATTGTTTGACTGGTGTGGTGGTTGTGGGCTTTTTGGGTGTAGCACGCTTTGTTGCAGGTTGCACGCTTGCACTTTCTTGAGGGGTTTTCTTTATATTCTCAGCAACCATTTCCAGATACTTGGGATAATAAGAGGATTGTTGAATGGCTTCAGTTATCAGGGGATCGGGAATTGCCATTCCAAACACTTCAACTGACTCACCTTTAGGGACAAACTTGAGATTTCCTAGTATAAAATCATCTCCAGTATGATGAACAGCAGATTCAGGACGTCGATGGATGTTGTTATTGCTTGCCAAGTAGTATATTATCACCTTGGAAAACCGTCCATAAGGAATGAGGAGAGGAGTTACTTTCTTCTTTGGGTTCTTCAGACTGGCGTTGTGACTTGCTTTGTGTGAGAAAAATGTCTGGATCCCTTGAGTAAACTCTTCCCATATCAGCTCTGCATGATCAACATTAGTTTGAGTGACGATTCCTACAACATTTGCAGAACTGGGTGTCTGGGTTTGTCACTGCCAGAAGTCTTTCCTGTCAAGCACTGGTTGATTAAGGTTAGAATTGCCCTCCATGGTTGATACACATAATTCACCCTTATGTTGGAGACAATTTCTACAGGTTCAGGATACCCCAGCTCATTAACAAAATCAATGACAGTGTTACCAGACGGAGGTAACTCAAATGGATGAGCTGGGATGACCGGAGTAATTGCTAATGCCTTTCTGAGAAGATCAGCACTTAGATCGAACCATTGTTCATCAACCTGACAACTATAAACCCCCGTCTTCTCGTTATATTTCATTGTGTTCCAGAACTGTTGCAGGTAGATAGCCGGAACATTTGCTGAGGCAGTGAATGCTTGGAAGAAGTTGGTATTACTCAGGATGTCTACTTGATGCTGAAAGATGGGGTTCTTTTGAATCTTTTGTGCATTGAAAAGTAGGTTGCTTTTCCCGATTGTTAACCACTGAGAGCGAGGTACAATCTGCTCATCTGTTCTTGTAGGAGGTTGAGCGGGAACATTTTGTTCTGCCATCGTATTCTGCAAAAGAGCATTTAACAAAGAAGACAAACATTGCAGAGAAACCCAAAAGTTGAGAGAAACTTCAGCATTTGATTTTTTTTAGGTCATGTATTCCCGATTGAGTAAAAATAGATGTTAACTTGGTTTGATTACGATCTACTAATTATCCAACAGGATCAATTACTTGTTAACTAGGCCCGAATGGGGTTTTAGAAAAGCAACTGGGTCATTCGAAGGGGCCTTGATAGATTATTGGGCTCAATGGGCCAAAATATGAAACTTAGCCCAAACCGCCGCCAGGCAGAATGCCAACTCGCCGTTAGGAGAATCGAGCAAACCGCCGCGAAAAGGGGCGGGTTGAATATATAAAAAATTCGACCAAACCGCCGAGAGACGGCGGTTTACCTGTTGGAATAAAATAAAAGAAAAATTATGGCAACTCGCTGTTTAGACAACCCGCTGTTAGACAACCCGCTGTTAGGCAACCCGCTGTTAGACAACCCGCTGTTAGACAACCCGCCGTAAGTTAACCCGCTGTTTAGACAACTCGCTGTTAGGCAACCCGCTATTTAGGCAACCCGCTGTTAGGCAACCCGCTGTTGGACAACCCGCTGTTGGGCAACCCGCTGTTAGGAAACAAGGGCAAATCATTCATTAATGTTTGGGATATAAATCCACACATCAAAACTTATTCATATATACCTTATGAATAATTCCCAGCATCTAAAGCACACCTTACAACACTACATTGGTATTCTTATGTGAAACGACCCTAGATCTAATTTTTTATACACTTTTTACTGTGTTTTCATTCGATTCCTTTGATATATACACAGAAAAAATGATATAGATAAAGGTTCTATGATTACCTTTGCAAGAAACACTCGAAATCGGCGATTTGATGATTTGATCTTGGCGGCGAGTGGCGAGTGTGTGTGCGTGTTTTATCTTTGACTGATTTTTGAAAGGTTTGACCAAATGGCAACTCGCCGCAACTTTTATACTCCTAAGTTAGAAAGTTGGCAGATTTAGTCCCTTAGGTTTCCATCTTCTTTTATTTTTGTTTTAAGTATTTCTAAGGCTTTTCTAAGATTAGGCAATTGGCCAACTAAGTCCCTATTGGTAAATAAGGCTAGGAAACAACGAGCAAATGCTTTTTAAACCCTAAACATTACAATACTAGATAACTTTGGACCTTTGATTAAAATTATTAACTCTCCTCTTCAAATATTAACCCATTAGAATTAGAACAAAACATCTTTATTTTTACTCTTTCATAGCATTCAACAGTCTTTTAGAACCCCTTAGATTTTTCTCATTTACTCTCCCCCTCGAACAACGAATCATTTTCTATTGAAAGAGCTGTAGTCGTTGATTAAGAGGAAAAGATCAGGCGAATAGCACTCCCCTCACCATTATAATACTCTTTACTCAATAAAGCATGGATATAATGTAATCATGCCCAGACATCAATCAGAGGTTGCAATATGAAGTACTTTGCAAAAGTTAGTAATTCCAAATGACCTTAAAAATATTTCCTAAAGTATTTTGTTATATTATAATTAATTAATTTTAAATTTCCAGTAATATATATATATATATATATATATATATATATATATATATATATATATATATATATTATTTTATTTTATTTTTTTTGGCCTATTTACAAAGGATACACGAAGACATTCTGTTTACTCATCCTCTCCTTCTTGAAGCTGTTCTGAGGAGTTTCAGGGGTCAATCCTTCTTGCCTAGGCGTGGAAGAAAGAAAATTCGAACCGTTCTTCTTGGTAAAGCTTTTGTGAGAATGGCCGCAAGTTGATAGTTCGTTTCCACGAAGTAGAGTTCAACCACTTCTATTTCATTGCTCTCGATGAAATGGTTGCCGTTATGTCGAATCTTCTATTGTGTTTAGAGCGAGTGCTGGACGTTGTTACAGCAAAGAGAAATAGCACTTTTGTTATCACAGTATAGAGGAATTTTATTGAAGTCAAATCCGTAGTCTTTGAGCTGTGATCACATCCAAAGGATTTGAGCACAACATCCAGACATGGCAATGTATTCAGCCTCTGTAGTTGATATTGCAGTGCTTCTTTGCTTCTTTGATGACCAGCAACCAATTAATCTCCAGAAAATGGAGCACTTCCCACGCTTCTTCTTGAATCTTGACATCCCGCTTGGATCGCATCTGCATAAGTGTATAGTGACATGGCGTTGTCTTTCGGATACCAAAGACCCATGTTAATGGTTCCTTTTAAGTACCGAAAGACACGTTTGATAGCTTCAAAGTGCTTTTTGGTAGGCTTAGCCTGATATCTAGCACACATGTAGACGGCGAATACAAGGTCGAGTCTACTGGCTGTAAGGTACATAAGGGAGCCAACCATTCCTCTGAATCGAGTTTGGTCCACTGGTGAATCCCAATCCCCTTGAATCTTCACCAGTTTCAATCGATCCACCATTGGTGTATCGACAGGGTCAGAGAGATCCATTCCATATTTCTTTAAGGTTTCGAGAGCATATTTTGCTTGGTTAATAAAGATGCCTCCGGGACTTTGAGAAACTTGTAGTCCTAAGAAAAACGACATTTATCCCATCATCGACATTTGAAATTTGGAGCTCATCTCTTTTGAAAATGTGTTACACCAGCTATTATGATTGTTGAGGCAAAATGATGTCATCTACGTCTTATTTGAACAAAGTAGGAATGTTGTCCTAATTTGCGTGTGAATAGCGTTGGATCCACGGCACCCTTGAAGAAATTGTTGGCCAACAGGAACTTTGAGAGTGTGTCATACACAACGCCTTTGGTTGCTCTTGCTTTAGGACTTCATATAGAGCCTTCTTCAGATGATAGACGTGAGTGGATTTTCCTGGTCTTCAATCCTTCAGGCGGATGACAAAGATTCTTCTTGAAGTCACATTCAGAAAAGAGTTTTGAATTCCATCTGGTAGATGATCATATTCTTGGTTGCAACATTGGCAATGAATATTCTGATGGCCTCTATCCGGTGACAAACTGGAGCAAACGATTCTTCAAAATCAATACCTTCCTCCTACACGTATCCTTTGAAAACTAAACGAGCTTTGTTTTTTCGTAACCTCAATTTTTCATTCAGGCTTCACTTTGTTGATTCACTTGAGAGCTGATAAACCATAACATAGATTGAGCGATGGTACTAATTCCAATCTTTCAACGTCGAGCAAATTCGTGAATTTCATTCTTGCATGGCTTGAAACCCGCATCTTTCTATCACGGCCTTTTGATAGTTATAGGTTCGACTTTGGACAGTTCAATATGGTGGAAACAGCACCATCAAAGCATCGGATTGTAACGTTTTCTGGTAGATACAGGAAAGAGAGGGTTGATTGCCACCATGTTATCCATGAGGTTGATCTTTGGTCCATCTTCTGAGATGATCTGGTGGTAATTAACTTGGGATAGGTTCCCTGCTGAAATTAACATTCACAGATGATGATTGTGCCGAACCTGATCTGTCTAGTTACTAGGTTTGTGAAGGATGTAAAGACATCGTGATGTATTGGGGTGTCTTCGTGAGTGGGTTCTTCTGCAATTTCTTGATGTTGATGGATGATGGCTATATCGGATGTTGAGGATGAAGCACTTGTCGACGGTGCATCTTGAGCAATCTGTTGTAGCAAAGATGTATCCTGGTGGAACAACGTGAGCGGTTAATTTCTGTAGCAGATGGTACTGGTTCATTGGACTCGAGATTTGTTCAAGGTGTTCAATCAAACATGGTTGAAATAACATCCTCAGCCTTTATCGGTTGGTAGCTGAGCCCTAATTGAGTTGTCAGGGGCATGATGAAAGGCTCGGGTCCCTGACTCATGCGTTACAGGCCGTTGACTGATGCATCATCATCGAATGTGACGTGAATTGTTTCATTAATCGACCGTGTTATCTTATTGTTGATTTCTATAGCCCTTCCTGCTAGGAGCATACAACGAAAATTTTTCACAATGTCAGCATGTTGGCTTGAAATTTTCCTTGGTTTTCGCTATCATATGTAGGATAGCACAGGAGCACCAAATACTCGAAAATGTAAGATCCAGGCTTTTTTTTTTCCCCTTATCATGCACAAGCTCATAAGGGGTTTTGTTATGACGAGTATGAATTAGTGATCGGTTCTGGGTGTAACAAGCAGTAGCTACAGCTTCTGCCCATAGAAACATGGGAGCTTTCGAGAATATCATCATTGTACGTGCTGCTTCCACCAGTGTACGATTACGTCTTTCAACAACGCCGTTTTGTTGAGGAGTTCTCGGAACAGACTTTTGATGAAATATGCCAACCCCTTCATAGTATTCAGACATAACTTGGTTGACGAATTCCGTTCCGTTATCTGTGCGGATGAATCTGACTGTTTTGTTGAGGCCAACCTGTATTTGCTTAAGAAAGTTGGTGACAAACTCTGGAGTTTCATCCTTTGACCTCAAGAACTTTACCCATGTGAATCTTGAATAGTCATCCACGATGACTAAGATGTATTTCTTCCCTTTAATACTCTGGACTCTCATTGGACCGCACAGATCCATGTGAAGGGTATGAAGAACTTCCATATTTGTATTTTCAGATTTTGGCCGGTGGGAGAACTTCTTGCTTTTTCCAAGTTGACAGGCTGAGCAAAGATGATCCTTTTCAAACTTCAATCTAGGTAGACCTCTAACCAGATCTTTTCGAGCAAGATCATTTATCGTGCGAAGTTTTTAATGCGTTTTAAACGGACGTGCCACAACCATGATTTGGCTTGGAAGCTTTGGACAGCAGCATATCGGGAGAAGACTTCCATCATTTCATCATCGTATCGTGTACAACATTGGCTGCCATGACTCCCTTTAAGGGATATCGGTACACCTTAATATCACGAACAAAGCAAGTATGCTTTCTGAAGGCAACTTCAAAGACTGAATCACAAAATTGCCCTACAGAGAATAGATTCGTATCCAAGTCCCTTCCACGTAGTTATACTCTTGAGATCATACTGCACACCCCTAAAAACATAATCTCCATAACCATGATAGCCTCTAAAGTGATCATTCCGAATCTGACTGACCCGATGAACTTTTCCACAAAATTCATGAGCTTTGAACGATTTCCCGTCATATGTTTTGAACAGCCTGAGTCCAGATACCAAAGCATGACCTGTACGACCTGCATTTGAAAACAGTCGAGTTTGGAGATTTTGGAATTTCGGTTCCCCAAATTTTGTTGGGGTCCTGTTGGTTAGCATATAGAGTAGAACATTTTCACAGAAAAAAGCTTTAGTTTATTGGCACATTTCGCCTAAGGCAAATTTCTTTGTGGTTCTCCCATTGATAACCACAATCAAGTTTTCCTAAGGCGAGTTTCTTTCCTGTGGGTCTCCATTGATAACCAATATCTGTAAATAGTTTTCCCGTTGCTTTCCAAACCCGCTTGGTCTTGCACAAACTGTTATCAGACAGTCTGCCTTTTGGTTTCCAGATCTGCTTCCTTTATTCAAGACTATTTTAACAGTGGATTGGTAGCATTTACAGAAAATTTCAAAGTTATTACAACCAACACATTTTCATGACTTGTAGAGCTTAAGACATTTGTTACAAGTTTTTGCCACAGATTCAGATATTCAAATTTAAATTTCCAACACGCTTAGAGGCTATAATGCTAGAATCAACCCGATTCACTTTTGTCCAAACTGACTTATTTATCCTAAGGTGTACTTCTACTTCCTTCTTATTCTCCTTCTTAGCAGGCAGGATCCTATTTTTCTTTGTATTGCTTCTAGGCTTTGATCCGCTTGCTTCAGTGGAATCGTTTACTCCTGTAGAGGGAATCACAGGGATATTAGTCTGTTGAACTTTCTGGTGCACTTCGTGTTTCTGTGTGTTGCTAGAGGAAGTTCCTGGTTTATCACTAAAAGTAACTTGCTTTTTCCTAGTAACAGGGGTAGAGGGAGCCTTGTTATCTCTTTCATTGAAACTTTTTGGGCAAGTGCCAATCACATATTCTAACAATTCCTGAGATAGCTTAGTGTATTGGCAAGCATAGTTAAGTGTATTATCCAGTGGTTTAACTACTCTAGCTTCCTCTACAATCTCCCTAACTGTTTCTACACTCTCCTTAAGATGGCTGATATAGTTTAAATAAGCACTCCTATTGTTCTTAAGGGGATGAGGGATGGGGTTTAACGTCATGGCATACATGCCTAGGAAGCATGAACTTTTTGTTGTTTGACATAGGTCACTTGTGTCGAAAACAAGACTCTTTGCTCCGCAATTGAGCTTTTAGACTCTCAATTTCATCTAACATGGTAGATGTCTTTTCACTTGTGTGAGCACGCGTAATCTTAATTGAGTCATACAATTCCTTGTAATGTTGTTTGACCTTTTCTAGTTCTACTCTAACGCAATCATTTTGTTCAATAAGAGCAGTGACATCTTTAGCATTATAAGGCTCACAACTTCTGTCATTCACATTAGCGACTAGATCTTTCAAGTGTCTAATCACGTTGTCTTTTTCTTGAATCTGATGTTCAAGATTCTTGATCTTAAAGAATGAGTTAAAATCAGGAGCTTCCTGCACTGTGTGTGATTTGTTATTATCAAAACTTTCTTGAAGATGTTGATACTTTAATTGCAAAGTTAGGCATTCCCCTTCAAGTTTTGAAATATGTTTTGACTCATCATGAACTTTAGACATGTCAAGTTCAAGATCTAGTACACCGTGATTTTTTCCACATCTTACAGTGTTGAGTCGGGGGACACCAATTAAACAATCAGATTCTCATTTTCAATGAGAAGGTTTTTCTTCCAATTTCGCACATTGCTATTTGTCTATAGTATTATCTTATCCACTTCGTTTTCATTGATCAAAAATTTCTTTCCATTTCTTTAACTTCTTTAAAGAGGGCTGTTTGAACTCCAACAAAGTG
The DNA here is from genome assembly GCA_026074375.1 of Tanacetum coccineum. NCBI lineage: Eukaryota > Viridiplantae > Streptophyta > Magnoliopsida > Asterales > Asteraceae > Tanacetum > Tanacetum coccineum. The sequence goes on along the minus strand of BQNB010028112.1, from coordinate 7,705 downwards.
TTCTTTAAGAGTTTGAAAAATGGAGAATAACTTCCAGTGAGGGTAACATCTTTTTGTTTGCCTCAAAACCTCTTTCCCCCCCCTTGTACTACCTGTTGGGGGTGATTCTAGTTTTGCAGGTTTTGTAATTCCGTTAAAAGTCGTGTGGTCATTAAAGATTAATCTTCACCTGACTTTTAGTTGGAAGAACTCTGGGGACAAGCTTGACAGGAGTATTGGGTGGATACACTGTCAATGCTGAAATTGGTTTTGGAGCTAAGGTCTCAGCCTTTTTCCTGTTTTCGTCATCTATGGACCAACAATATTGTTCTGGGGTCCGATTTTTGGGAAGCAAAGAGTTGCAAAGCAGTTTTTTCTTTCGAGTATCAGGGGGGTGGGGGCTCAATCGAACTTTATTTTCCATAATAGAGGCTGCATTTTCAACAGCATTCTTTTCCTAGTTATCTCAGCTATCTCATGCGTATTCCTCGGAGTCATGTATGACCGTGGTGTCTGATTGGTAGTGACAATGTACTATGACCATTATACAGAGAGATGAGCTTGGCTTTGCACGAGCGAGAACATAAGGGATTTTTGGTTGCTATTGCCTACCTTATGCTTTTCAGCATAAATGATTTTGGGTTTACACAAACATGTAAACTGTGTTTGAACAGAACTGGTCCTGTTTGTATAATCTATCTTCAATCTTATCTTTTAGCTTCTTTATGTCCAAAAATTCTTCAAGGAATTTGTCTTCCTTTTGTTTAAAATCCTTTTTCAAGAGTGTTACTTCTTCTGTCTTTGACTTATAATGGTCAACGGTAGAACTAAGGAGTATTTGTGCTGAATTGAAGTTTGTATTGTAACGTCGTATTCCTTTCTATTTTGGTCTGAGATAATTATTGCTCAATTTTTTGTTCATCAATTTTTCGTTCTCTATTAGTTAATTCAAACTTTGCCCGTTTTTCATACTCCCCGACCAGTTCCTTATATCTCGCAAGTTCAGAGGTCACTGAGTCATTAACTACCATGTCTGGCTTATTTGCTAATCTACTTTGTACACCCTGTTCATGCATTTTCATTTTTATTTGAGAATTGACATCAATGCATCATTTCGCACAGAAGATACATCTCTTTGAACAACATGATCTTTGTTGTCTTCCATATACTGATCATACGGAATAATATTACTATTACTCGTATAGTCAGCATCAGAGTCAACAACGTAGTTGTGTTGTTCACCGGTTTACATCTCGTGTACTTCATGATACTCATCTAAATGATTTACAAAGGTATCATGATCATGTACCTCAGAAGGAGTATTTGAGTCATATGATGTCCCGGCTTATGGTAGATTCAGATCTTCTGATGTTGGAGATTTGTCTTATGAAATGGTATGTGTGATGGGACCCCTCGTCATCATCAGAGTTCGATGCATCCACATTCATCTGCTTCAAATTACCTGGTCCACTTTGATGTTGCCAAATCATTCTCGGTGTGAAATCTTTCACTCATCTTTTCTACGTTGGTAACCTGTTTCTCCTGCAGAAATAACGATGTTCTTCATCCCAGTACTGCACCATCTCCTAGGCTTGCATTAGTAGCATCTTGTCCTTGAAGTAGTTGAATTCTTGAAGTCGCTTTGGCCTTGGACATTCTGTGCTATGTGCCTCGTTCCGTTACAAGTTGTAGCACTTGATGGGTTTCACTTGACCAGGATTAATAAATGCTCCTCTGTTCTGTTCTGACCTCCTACATTCCCGCTCTAACACATTTCCTCTGCATAGTTTTCTTTGAATGGTCTTCCTTGATTATTGCATTGTATCTTCAGCGGACTTGTGGAACCACAACTTTCCCGTCTTGAACCATAGCTTTGTTCTTGCATTAACGACGCTCTAGTTGATTGTTGTTTTGAGGAGATCGTGATTTGTTACGATTGAGTGTGTGAGGGCAAGTGAGCTGGAATAAACTTTCAATCAATTTTTCTGTTGACGAAACTTCCTGAGTCCATTTGATAGCTGTCAGAAGGATTTGGTTCTGCTGGAGGTATTGAGGAGGACTTGGATGATTGGTGTTGGTTACTGTGAAAACTGAGGAGTCCGCATACTAGTGCCAAATGATCATTATTTGGTTGACTGAACCTTTCCATCATAATTCTCGTTCTCATTGGCTTGCACCTCATGTTGCTTTAAGGAGCATAAACTGATCAAAGTTTGACTCTTTGAACCTTTATTAAAGTTTGACTTCAGTTGTGAATCTACTCCACTCACGGCAACATGTTGTTCAAAAATTTGAGTTATGCTGATCATGGGCATGGTCTTCTTGATGTTTCTCGTGTCATTTAATGAGCTTCGTAAACTAAGTAGTATCCTTGAATGGTTTCTCCTTTGATTTGACGGAAGTGTTCAAATTCATCGTATAATTGAGATTCCCTGTCATCCTTTGTTAACTCAGAACCTTTCAAGAATCATCTTCACGTTTTCCCAAATGTCTTTGGCGTTAGTATAGTGGTTTGATGATGTGAGTAGATGTCCTTTGGTATACCGTGAGTAGGATATTGGTTGCACGAATGTCCGTTTATACCCTTTATCCTTTTCTTCAGCTGAAAAGGTTCGAGTTAAGGGACCTCTAGCACGTACTGGACCTTGTTGAACTGCACCCTCAGTTCCTCCAGCAATAACATTTGAGACCGTTCCCATTTGAATAGGGGGTCCTTCTTTGATGGACTTAATTGATTTCTCTCCATTATCCTTTCCTAGAGAGTAGTACACGACGTATATGTTGTTGCCAAGATTCTAAGTCTGTTCTAATCAAGCTTTGGTGCGCGTGTTATCAGAACGGCCACAACTGGATGTCTTTTCGCATACTAGGACTCTATCTTGTATTATTATGATATGATATGTTTTGATCGATCAATGATTAGTGAGGGTACGTTAAAAGTGGTGAGGTTAACGTATTTGTTTCTTGGTTTAGTGATATTAAGTCCCAAGTTTGAAATATTTCAAATTTCTAAGACAGTAGCTCAACTCGCCGCTAGAGGCTACCAAACCGCTGCAAAGAAATAAGGCAACTCGCTGGTGGAATTTTAAGGCAACTCGCCGAACACAACTCGCTGCCAAGCAACCCGCCGCGAAGAAGGAATACAAACCGCCGCCTATATTTTAATCAAACCGCCGTTGAGATATTTTAATCTTATATAAATTTCATACTTGTCACATGATGTACTTTATAATTTATAACACTTGATTGAATTTTTATTCATGCTTTTATTTAATTTTCTGACATTAGGGGCATTTTGGTAATTTTGCACTCAACTCGCCTCTTGAGCAACTCGCCACCTAAGCAACCCGCCGTGTGTCTGAGGGTTGGTAACCTACTTAATAAAATATTATATTTAAGCAAACCGCCGTGAAGAAATTCTGGCAACCCTCCATGAAGAACAACGCCTTTTATCACACAAAATCACTTATAAATCACCCTTTTGAATGATTTTGCTTGATTTCTTTTGCACAACACAGTACCATAAGACAATAGCAACTAGAAACACCTAAACTTTATCAATACAAACATTAAAATTCGGAGAACTTCAAAAAACGAGCTATGAGCCTTCAATGGTACACTTTTCGATCTAAAATAAGCAAGAAATTGCACATACACACGATCTAATCATCCCATAAGCTCTGATACCAATTGTGGTATATCATATATCATAACACGGGGTCGATTCTTGGACTTGGCTAGTTTCTAGAGAGAGAAACACATGAGAGAGTTTTTCTAGAGAGAGAAAATGTGTTTTTGTATGAAAGGAATAAATGACTAGCTATTTTCTTCCAAAGTTGGAAGAGGCTTATATAGTACTTACAATATACCGGGTATTAGTACCCGACTTAAACCAAAAATCGTACTATTAACTATTAAACTACGATCTATAATAAACAGTAAAATACACGCGGTGACCGAGTCTTTTTCTAATATCTAATGGTTTTTTTCTCAAAATCTTCCATCTTCTTTGAAGAATTCCTCCTTTGCCTTTTAAGTCCTTCATCTTTCATATGTTTTGTCTTATCAACTCAAATATAATTCTCAACAATCTTCCCCTAGTTGATAATGACAAACCAAAATAAGCACGAACTTCTCCTGAAGCCAATATATATATATGAAAGAATAAGGATCTATACAATTCCACTAAGGATCTGTAAGTTGCACATCTTCTTTGTAAATCTTCTTCCCCTTTTTGTCATAATCAAATAGGGGCCTAAAGTATGCAACTTTGATTTTGACAACCATAAACCACTATTACACTTCTAATCCAGCCTTATCCATACAACTAAATTATACCCTCCATGAGTGCCTTAAGTAACATGTAATGAGCAGTAGAAACTTAAACTAGCAGTAGTAATAATGACTTACAGTAGTAAAAACCTTCACCTCATGTGGTGCATTGTAATGGTTAAAACATGTTAACAATTAGCTTCCCTGAAATCATATGTTAACCATTTCTTGATCTTCAATTCTGTAGATAGCCTCTTGTAATGATTATGATGAAGAAACTAAAGTATAACGAACTTGATGTAGAAGTAGAATAAACCAAACTTGTGTTGTATGTCTTGTACTATCCACGTGACGTCAAACTTATACCAAGACCAAAATATAAGTAGATCGCAACCTCTTGACTAAATCCTCATCTTCTATGAGATACATAACCAAAGTGATAGCAAATGTGAGCATTAAGCACCATAAGTTTGTAGATCACACACCTTTGCTAGATTCTAACAAGTCTTCGTCGCATTGTTTCTAAGCATGAGCAAGTTATCTTTAAAGTGTAACACCCACTTTAAGATATGATAAGAACACGCATCCGAAAAATTCTACTTCAACTTCAAATTATATATATATATACCCGGTAGTTTATGTGACAAATGAATGAAATTGGTTAGATGGTGAGATACCAATAAACCTGATACTGACATTGAGAAAAGATCTTCTTGAGGTCATAAGACCGCCAAAATAGATGAAAGCAGGGTTTTGATAACTCCGATATTGGATGTGTAAAATAGAGAAGACTTCTCCTATATCAAATGTGTCTATTGCCTTGGTTATAGCAACCGATAGCCGTGAAGAAGACTTCTTTCCCCGAAATGGAAAGTAGTGGTAATGTTGTTTAACGAATGTATCCTGATCGCCGAGGATAGGTATAGAGAGCTACATGACGCCTGACTCAAAGTTGGGTGTAGTATCTCTTACTCCTTGACGAAGAGTCTCAAAATGCGTGTAGAGGACCGAATGATTAAAACTCTAATAAAATTCGATGGCTACATCCGTCGCCATTATAGAGGAGCAATCAAAGTAGCTAACACCTTGAGTCAAAAGGAATGAGAATTTGAGCTGGGATAAATTATTTAAGGAATATGTGTGGTCTCCTCGACTTAATTAGTGGTAATGTTGTTTGATGTATGTGCTTTGATCATCGAGGGTATGTATAGAGCGCTACACGACGCCTGACTTAAAGTTGGGTACAGTGATCCTTACTACTTGGACGTAATGCCTCTGTTGCGCGAAGCCGAGCGAGAAGACCAAGAACCCTAATGGAACCCAATGGTGGCATCCGTCACCATTTTTGAGGGGGAATCAATCGAAATAGCTTATGCCTCGGGTCAAAGGGAACGAAGTCGGGAATTTAGAAGAAATTGTCCAGTGAATGGGTGTTGTGGTCTAGACGTATCTAGTCTATATGTCCGATGACCAATAGGATATATTAGGATTGAACCAATCGTGATAATCTTCCAATAAGGGACAATTGAAATCGCCCTCTTTTAAGAGTACGGGTATTGAATCCTTGATGCTTTAATAAATTCTATTGATCTTTTATGTTTTCTTATGGGATTATCGCCGCAAAACTATCTACAAAATATGCTCTATGTGTTTATGTGCTCTCGATTTGTAGTAAGCGCTTATGTTGCTTTGGTGTTGCCAATGATGTGGCTTAGATTTTGAATGAATGGGTATATCTACCCGGATATGGATAAGGATTGGATATGATGGGTACGTATGCCCAAAAGTTTATTGTCAATCATTTCTTGATAACCCACAAGCATGATTACGGTTGGTTAGGACTTAGCCGTGATTAAGTCAGATTCATTGTCGAAATGGCTTGACTATCTAGCCAGCTTGGTATAATTAAGCAAGCGTGATAAAATGTGTGAAAACTAAAGAATCATTGTAAGCTCAGATTGTTTAGATCTATATCTAGGATAATAACATTGAACATAACATGCAGCGGAATAAGAACATCAATGTTACTCTAACAAGGTTTTCATCATTATCTTTATACAATGACTACTACAAGCCCCAATTCTACCTTGATCAATGGTAGAACGTGTTATCTAAACTATAACAAGGAATCAAAGATCCTTGAGGTTAAAACACACAAATTCTAGGCGTCAACTTAGAGGACTTGACGCCTTGACACACACACACACACACTTTTCTAGTGTTTAAATCTTTGACACACAGAAAACTATACGACCTATATCTCTTTATATACTATAGATATTAGGTTTACAAAGGACAAGTATTTGGAAATAAAAAAATCTTCCTAACTTTTATAATTATCTTCTGGGAAATCTTCTATAATCTTCCATCTTTTGAAGAATTCCTCCTTTGTCTTTTAAGTCCTTCATCTTTCATATGTTTTGTCTTATCAACTCAAATATAATTCCCAACACTTTCTACTTTTGGAAAGTTGCTATTCTCGGAAAGTTACCATTTTTAGTAAGTCTCGTCATCGATGCATTTTTATAATAATATTTATTTATCTCGTCGAACTTTCGACGCCCAAACTCGGTTATTAATTACCCGTATCGGGGTTATATCCCGTATAAAAGTTACTATTTTTAGAATCATCTTCGTTCGTAAAAGTTGTTAAGTCTAAATTGTTATACTCGTAATAATAATACCGT
>BQNB010028111.1:46192-56970 GCA_026074375.1 Tanacetum coccineum | reverse complement strand
ATTCTTTGAATCTGTCTAATGTTGATCATAATGGTCCTTGTGAAGTTTGCCATAAGGCCAAACATACCAGGGATGCTTTTCCATTAAGTGAACCTAAATCAACAGTTTTTGGTGAATTAATACATTTGGATGTTTGGTGTTGGGATTAAAAGACTTCATGATGATATTGAAGTTACTGCTGCTAAGTTAATGTTGCTGGTGTATAAGTTACTACTGTTGGTGCTAAGTTAATGCTGCTAGTACAAAAGTTACAACTGCTCAAAGAGAGAATGGATAAAGACAGAAGAAACGATAAAGATTGATTGGAGATCAAGATTACTTACGTGATAAGTATGAGTTATTTATAGAATAGATCATAGTGAATATTCTAAGTTTTAGGAACATATTGTAAATCGACTAGGACTCCTTGGTGTATAAAAGGAGGTCCTAGGGCATAGAGTTTGCTATCTAGAAATCTTTTGTATTGATATCGTTATAGCTTCAAGGTTTTGTAACCCTAATACTAGTTAGAGTATTCGTATTAATATATTGAAGCTTTGTTTGTTAATCTGTGTGTTCATTAGAATTACTGTTCTATTGCATATTCTTCTTATTGATCAAAGATTAGATTCCGCATAGTCTTTGATATATTTTACAAAGTTTCTACCATAGTTGTGAAGGATTTACCTTGCATTACTAAACCTTACACAAGCTAAGGAATTCAAGATCTATTCAAGTAGGATCAACAAGTGGTATCAGAGCTTGTTAAGAAGCTTTGAATAAAGAAGAAACTGCTTTTACACACAAGGTCTGTTTGTTACAAAGAGATGGATCAAGACTCAGCACATATGGTGGCTGCTTCAAAAGTGCCTATGCTCAAACCAGGTGAGTATGAGCTTTGGAGGATGAGGATGGAACATTACATCCATATGATTGATTATTCTCTATGAGAAGTCATAAAGAATGGTAATGCACCTCCAATAACAAAAGTTGTTGAAGGTGTTGAGACTACAATTGCTCCTACAACTGCTGAAGAAAAGGCACAAAGGGGGTTAGAGTTGAAGGTAATAAGCACTTTATTGATGGGAATCCCTAATGAACATCAATTGAAGTTTAACTCCATCAAAGATGACAAGTCATTACTGTAGGCTGTTGAGAAGAGGTTTGGAGGGAATGCTGCTACTAAAAAGACTCAGAGGAATCTTCTAAAGCGGCAGTATAAAAATTTTACTGCATCTAGCTCAGAGGTATTAGATCAAACCTTTGATAGGCTTCAAAAGCTTATCAGTCAGTTGGATATTCATGGTGAAAGTATCTCACAAGAAGATGTGAATCAGAAGTTCTTAAGAAGTCTGTCACCAAAATGGAACATACATACCATTGTGTGGAGGAACAAGCCTGAGATAGATACATTAAGCATGGATGATCTTTACAACAACCTGAAGATCTATGAACCAGAGGTCAAAGGGACATCAAGCTCAAGCATAAACACACAAAACGTAGCCTTTGTATCCGCAAACAGTAGTACAAATAGAGCAGTTAATATTGCTTATGGTGCTATAACTGCTAGCACTCAAGCTACTACTGTTAATTCAACGACAATTGACAACTTAAGTGATGATGTCATCTGTGCTTTCTTTACAAGTCAACCAAACAACCCATAACTTGACAATGAGGACTTGTAACAAATTCATCCTGGTGATTTAGAAGAGATGGATTTAAGGTTGCAGATGGCTATGCTAACAATGAGGGCAAGGAGATTCTTGAAGAACACTGGAAGGAAGTTTTCTGTGAATGGTACTAAGACCATTAGGTTTGATAAGTCTAAGGTGGAGTGTTACAACTGCCACAAAAGGGGACACTTTGCAAAGGAGTGCAGGGCTCCAAGTAACTAAAAAATAGGAATAGGGAGAACACAAGAAGGGTTGTGCCAGTGGAGACAACTACTTCTAATGCTTTAGTGTCTTGTGATGGTTCTGGTTATGATTGGAGTGATCCACCAGAAGAAGGTCCAACTAACTTTGCACTCATGGCTTACTCTTCTACAAGTTCTAACTCTAAGGTATCTACTGATTCAAATTGTTCATCATCTTGTTTGGAAAATATTAAAATTCTTAAAGAACAAAATGAACAACTGTTAAAAGACTTAAGGACGTCTAAGTTAAATGCTATTACTTATAAAACAGGTTTAGAGTCTGTAGAAGCAAGACTTTTAGTTTATAAAAAAATGAGTCTGTTTATGAGGAAGATATCAAGGTCTTAAAATGTAAGATTCATTTAAGAGAAGTAGCCATTACAGAGCTTAGAAGGAAGTTGAAACTGGCTCAAAAACAAAAAAGATGAAATTCAGCTAACAGTAGAAAATTTTGAGAATTCATCTAAAACCTTAAACAAACTAATAGACTGTCAGATAGTTGATAAGTGCAAAACAAGTTTAGGGTATAATGTTGTTCCACCTCCTTATACAGGAAACTTTATGCCTCTAAAACCTGATTTGTCATTTTTTGGTTTAAAAGAGTTTACAAGTGAGCCTATAGTTATTAAACATGTAGTTGAGAACAGTGAAGCTAAGGCTAGTAAAGCAAAGCCTAAAGCAGTTATGAAGAATAACGGTGCTCCAATTATTGAGGATTGGGTGTCTGATGATGAGGAAGATGATGTGCCTTATGCTAAGATTGAAAATTAAGCCTAGTTTTGTTAAGATAGAGTTTGTCAAACCTAAACAGCAAGAAAAGACTGCTAGGAAAACTGTAAAATGCTAAAACAAGTGGAGAATCAATTGACAAAAACACTCACATTCCTAGAGGCAATCAACAAAACTAGAATACTATGATGTCTTAAAGATTTGGAAGTAATTTTAAGATGTTTAACAAATCTTGTTATGTATGTGGAAGTTTTAATCACTTGTAGCTAGATTGTTAAAAGGAAATCAAAAACAGTTTCAAATAAAAACCTTGTTTGGAAACATGCTAAAAGGGTGAATCATCAAAATTTTTGCCAAAAGACTCTCCCCTGCCCTAAAAAGACCTTGGTTCCAAGAGAGTACTATGAAGTTGGCTTAGTATCAGTTAATATGCTTACATAAGTTAATGCTGCTCACTCAAAAACAATAGTGAATGCTGCTAGACCAATGTCATATCTTTCTAAAATAGCACATTCAACTTTTAAGAGGCCCATTTACAAGAATGCATCATTTAAAAATAGTAATTTTAATTAGAGGGTTAATACTGTTAAGGATAATAATGTTAATATTGTTAGGCCAAAAGCAGTAGTTAATGCTACTAAGCCAAAAGCAGTAGTTAAATGTTGCTAGGCCAAATGCAGTAGTTAATGCTGTTAAGGGAAATAATGTTAATGCTGTTAAGGCCTCAGCTTGTTGGGTTTGAAAACCAAAGACTAAAGTTTTAGACCATGTTTCTAAACACAACAGTGCATTAATCACCCTGAAAAAGTTTGATTATGTTGTGCTCAAGGCATATCCAATTTCAATCACGTACATAACATTGTGCCTTAGGGTTCCTTTTATACACCAAGGAAACCCTAATGGGCTTTACAAACGTGTAAAAGGATAATACATATCCTTTCCTAAGATATCTCCTAAGATATCTCTAAGATAACTATTACTATTCTGTTACATAAACAGACTTAACTATGAACAGACTTAACTAAATATGACCAGTACTAACTCTAGTACTGCTACTCTACCAGTACTAACTTTAGTACTGTCAGACTTAACTTAGTACTGCCAGTATTAACTCAATACTACCAGAACTAACTATTACTACCAGACTTAACTGTTATACTACCAGTATTAAGTCTTTTACAATCTATTTCCCAACAGGCCTTGGTCTAACTACCTATGTAAGTTTCCAAAAATTACTTAACGAGCCAATGACTTTTATCTATGGAAGTGATCGACACTTTTGTGTTCCTAACAAAGAAGGTCTAACTTGTCTCTTTGTAAAAGCCACATCTGATGAATCTAAACTTTGGCATATGAGGCTTGGACACATAAATTTCAAAACTATGAATAAACTGGTTAAAGGAAATCTTGTAAGAGGTTTACCTTTAAAACTTTTTGAAATTCATCAAACCTATGTTGCTTGTCAAAAGGGAAAGCAACATAGAGCTTCTTGTAAGTCCAAAACAGTAAGTTCAGTCAGCCAACCTTTACATATGTTGCACATGGATTTGTTTGGTCCAACATTTGTAAAAAGCTTAATGAAAAAGATGTATTGCATAGTTGTCACAGATGATTATAGTAGGTTTAGTTAGGTTTTCTTTCTAGCTACTAAGGATGAGATTAGTGGCATACTTAAGTCCTTTATAACTAGAGTAGAAAATCTAATAGATCAAAGGGTTAAGGTAATTAGGTGTGACAATGGAACTGAGTTCAAGAATAAGGAGATGAATCAGTTTTATGAGAGAAAAGGTATTAAGAGAGAATTTAGTGTAGCTAGAACTCCTTAACAAAATGGAGTAGCTGAGAGGAAAAATAGAACACTAATTGAGGCTGCTAGGACAATGCTAGCTGATTTTAAGCTACCAACTACTTTTTGGGCTGAAGCAGTTAATATTGCTTGCTATGTGCAAAATAGGGTATTAGTAACTAAGCCTTATAACAAGACCCCTTATGAACTTTTTCTTGGTAGAAAACTAGCTTTAGGATTTATGAGACCATTTGGGTGTCCTGTTACAATGCTCAATACCATAGATCACTTAGGCAAGTTTGATGGTAAGGCTAATGAAGGATTCTTTGTTGGGTACTCAATCAATAGTAAAGCGTTTAGAGTATTCAACAGTAGAACTAGGATAGTTGAAGAGAACTTGCATGTCCAGTTTAGTGAGAATACACCTAATATTGCAGGAAGTGGACCAAATTGGCTTTTTGATATTGATTATAACACCCCGTGTTTTCAACTCATTGACGACGTTAATAAATCTACTACTTATTTTTAGTGTCGTACGCGTTTGCTTGTGATTTCATGTGTTAAGTTAAATCGCGTAAGCTAATGGCAAAGATAATTTTGCTACGTATGTGGACTGCTAATCACACCATTCTGCAAATTTATGGAGTTCTCAAGGATGAGGGTCCAAACCTTAAGTGATGATGAGAAGAAGGTTGATGAAGATCCAAGAAAAGATTGTGAAAGTATTGATCAAGAGAAGGATGCTAGTGTTAACAGCACTAACAATGTTAATGCTGCTAGCACAAATAAAGTTAATGCTGTTGGTAGAAAAGCAAGCATTGAACTTCCAGACGATCCAAATATGCCTGCTTTGGAAGATATTGTTTATTCAGATGATGATGAAGATGTTGGTGCAGAGGCCGACATGAACAATTTGGATACAACAATCCAAGTCAGTCCTATTTCTAACTACAAGAATTCATAAAGATCATCCTCTTGATCAAGTGATTGGAGATTTGCAATCAGCTCTACAAACAAGAAGGATGTCAAAGAATTTGGAGGCACATGGGTTTGTTAGTACTATTTAACAAAGTACAAACCATAAAGACCTTCCAATACTGCTTGTTTGCTTGCTTTTTATCACAAGAAGAACCCAAAAAGTTAATTCATGCATTAAAGGATCCAAGCTAGATAGAGGCTATGCAGGAAGAGCTTTTACAATTCAAATTACAAGAAGTTTGGACCTTGGTGGATTTACCAAATGGCAAACGGCATAGGCACTTAATGGTCTTCAGGTATTATAAGAGGATAAAAGAGAATGTGATTAAAAATAAAGCAAGATTGGTTGCTTAAGGGTACACACAAGAAGAAAGGATTGACTATAATGAAGTCTTTGCCCCTATTGCAAGAATTGAAGCAATTAGGCTATTTCTAGCCTATGCCTTATTTAAAGACTTTGTGGTGTACCAGATGGATGTCAAGCGTTGGTTTTCTTTATGGTAAGATTGATAAAAAAACATTAGGACAGTTCTTTGTTTGTCAAACACCAATGATTTGAAGATCTAGACTTCGCTGTTAGGGTATAAGTAGTTAAAGGCACTTTATGGGCTACATCAAGCTCCCAAAGCTTGGTATGAAACCTTGTCAACATATTTGTTGCACAATGGGTTTCAGAGAGGAAAGATAGACAAGACTTTGTTTATCAGAAGGGACAAATGTGATATTTTTTTAGTTCAAGTGTATGAAGATGATATCATTTTTAGCTCTACATAGAAGTTATTATGCACTAAGTTTAAGAAGATGATGCATAAGAAGTTTCAGATAAGTTCTATGGGTGAACTCATATTCTTCTTAGTACTGCAAGTAAAGCAGATGGAGGATGGGATTTTTATCAATCAAGACAAGTATGTGACTGATATTTTGAAGAAATTTGGTTTTATTGATGTCAAGACAGCAAGCAACTATGAAAACTACAATAAGCCTTTTTGCTCAGAGATGATGGTGGAAAAGTAGATGTTAATTTATTTTAGATCATTGATTGTTCATTGATTGATTGTTCATTAATTATTCATCTCACATAGAAAGTTTGAGGTTTAAAAGATACAATAGGAAAAATTAGTAAGAAAATTTATGAAGGATGATTAAAACATCAAGGAGATATGAGTTTTGTGTTTACAGAGATCATCACATACCCTAAACCTTGACATGTGAAGGGGTATTTATAACCCTCAAGGGGCCGGCCATTGGGACCTTAGGTGGGCTTTTTGGGCTTTTTCTTTGGCAGCCTGATTACATTAAACATCATTAATTAACGAGCTAGTAAATGCTAAATAACTACTAGTGATCGAGACTTCTTTTTTTAACAATCTCCCCCTAATGGAGGTCACTCTTGATTTGAAAAAATTAAGTCGTAGCATTCAATATAGATTTCTTCAGCTCACAGTCCTTGTAGTCTTCCCTTGATATTATGTGCTTGCTGTAGCAATCTTCACTTTGACTTTAATCTTCAGAGCTTGTTTCATCATGACTTGATAACTTGATTCTGATCTTTGATTCCATGAACTTCATGTGGTCTTTACTTTAATTTCCCATTTGCTAAACTTTGGACCGACATGCTCAAACTTGTTGTAATCTTGAAAGCTTTTATGTTCTTTCTTCTTCAATTCTTCATATCTTTAACATTTTGAAGAAGACTATGATGTCAGAGGTGTGAAAGCTTTAAGTATTTAGCTTTTTTGATATCTTTGAGTATGAGCATGTGATTTACATTGATTCCTTGAGTCATTTGTCTTAATTCCAAAAAATTGATCATCAACAAAAACATTTATATGAAAATCCACTTAATGTGTTCTTAGAAAACATTTTTTAAAACACATTGAGGGTTTTATATTTTGAAGGGACCGAGTATAAATGAAGATACTCAATCTTGTCGGTTGCAATAACCTCCGATTCCATAAGAATCAATGATTACAGTACGAGTACTGCACCTGTGATCAGGTAGATTCATTATAAGAAACATCGATGATAGGTTTTCCAGCTCAAAGCCTTTAAGTCCTCCAATACCGAAGTATCAGATTCTCGTATGCTTGTTGTTCTCTAGACCAGATGTCCGTAGACTAACACACTAATAGCATTGCTACTACTAGAATGGTAAAGAGTGAGTCAGAACAATTACTATCTGCTGACTATACTATATAATTCGTGTTCAGCATAACCTATGTCTAGATGCTTCATTAGGCTCACTTGCAAACTTAGGGTCAAATCTTTATCAATTAAGTTCTTTAGAAGTATTTTATGGCAAAAAAAAATTTGATAAATAGTCGAAGTTGTGATGAAATTGTTTGACACAATGAAAAAAAACAAAAAAAAAAAAAAAAAAAAAAAAAAAACAAAACTTTTGTAGAAGACTACCTAACTCAGGTCAAAACTTAGCATTAACCCTTGTCAAGTCGCCTTAAAATCAGTTAATGGAAAATGCCTTGATGGTTCTTAAAAACGATAGGAACTACGAAGCTTAACCTGCTGAAAATCGTTTAACAGATCAACACTCAACAGCACTATCAATTTTTTTTAAAAATATCTCGAGGGATATGAGGATGATTCATTTCCCATGCAATTCTGCCTATACATTCACATGTATGAAACCAAATCATGAAGCAATGATTTTTTTGATTATAGATATTGTATATAACAACAAAAGTTTTTGTATCCTTGATTATTAAGAATATATTAATCTTTTTGCTCCCCCTACATATGTGCATCGATATTTGAAAGTTGTTTTGCACATGCAAGGTTCAAGCTATTACATATAAACATCAAAATCATTTAGGGTTATAAGTAAATTTTAAGTCACATTTTCAACCCGATGCAAAATGTATCTAACTTTTGTTTGGTTTTTTGATAACAATGGACTAAAATAAATTTAAGCTCCCCATCAATCAATAAGGATATAGATATACTACTTTAACGCAAGATATTGTGTGTAAATATTGAAACGGGACCTGAAATATACGTAGACTAGAGTGATAAATCAGTTTGTATAACACCCCGTGTTTTCAAGTCATTGGCGACGTCAATAAATCTACTAATTATTTTTAGTGTTGTACGCGTTTGCTTTTAATTTCATGTATTAAGTAAAATCGCGTAAACTAAACATTAGCGTTCAATGTAAACGGGCACCAAACAATTAAGCGTTTACATCAATCAAGCATTAAATAATTATTTTGAGAATAATTATGGTCTTTGTTCATTTTATTTTTATCGGTTACGTAAAGTGTTTACGTTTCGCGATAAATTAAGTTTAGGGATCGTTCAATGTAAAAGGGCATCAAACAATTAAATGTTTACATCAAGCAAGTGTTAAGTAATTATTTTGAAGATAATTATTAACTTTGTTCATTTTATTTTTATTGGTTACGTAAATTTGTTACGTTTCGCGATAAAATACGTTTAGGCATACCCGGAACCACCAAAACTTTTCTACGCTTCAACAAATACCCACATTTATACCCAATACTCAAAAATCATAAAAATATATCATATATATCAATGTTTGGCCGGATTTGGTGATATATATCCAAGAAATATCAAGAAAAACTTGCAACTTGTATTTGTACAACACTTTTTAATTAAATCAAAAGACAATGTCATAAGAACACCATACCTAGACCATAAGGTCTTCCCTAAATTACTCATCTTGTTTCTTGATCACTATTGCATCTTTTTGACTAAACTAATACACATATATACTAGTATGCATTAGATAAACACATACAACACAAGAACACTTGGTGTAAAAGATCAAAACTCTCCCTTTTGCTCCTTATAAGCCTACGGCTCAAAACCACCTTCATACACAATCCATACAAAATTTTCTACATCATATACAAGCATACACACATCATTCCTAAGATATACTAAGGTATTTGCAAGCCTTGGTTAACCATTTACAAGCATTGAAGCAAAGAAAGTAAGATTAGGGTTTCAAACCTAATCTAGGGTTTTTATTATTGCAAGCTTTGGTTTTAAGTCTAAGCAAGGGTTTAGCACTTATTTCTCATCACCATCATTCATCCTAAGGTCATCTATAAACCTTTATACTTTCATTTTATGAGTTATATGTATATAATGTGCTATGTAGCAAAATCATCACCTAGGATATGCCTAACTTGTAAAAAATGGATTTTTCTTGTAAACATGATTTATGAATAAGTACACATGTTACATGGATGATATATTGAGGTTATAAATGGATGCATATGTGTTTTACAATCTTGGTTAAGCTTGAGAAGTGTTAATGCAAGATTAGGGTTTCTAATGGTTTTCTTAAAAAGCTACAAGTAAATGTGTATAAATAACTTGTTAATCTTGTTATCATGGGCTTATGAGGACAATGGATGAACTCTTGGACATTAATATAAGTATCACATATGTCAAATATAGTTATAAAGGATTTATGGTAAACTACTAAAGTGAAAAGTACATAAAACAAGTTTATTATAAAAGTATACACTTTGATATTAAGGGGCTATTTGGAATCCGAATTTCCAACAGTGGTTTTGACATTTTAGAAAAATAATACGACTCATGATGATTCCAAAAAGGTAAGAAACTCGAAAAACAGATTAATAACGAAAAAGATACGCTAATTACGAGTTATACGTTAATTAAACGGGTTTATAAAATAACTTTTATAAAAATTTTACAAAACAGAAAGTTTGCTATTTTTAACAGATTATACATAATTTTAGGATTCCAAAACAATAAGAAACGTAATTTTTCAATTAAAAACGAAGAAGTTATGAATTACGCAAGTTTATATACTTAAAATGTATAAAAATACTTTTATAAAACTATTTTTATAAAAGTTACTATTCATGACAGAAACTTTTATTTTTGTAAACCTCATAAATCAATAGAACTTTCAACTACGAGAACGTGCACAAAAGAATCGTTAAAAATGGAACTATAACGAAGAAAATACGACATTTAAGGGTTTTACGATAACAAAAACTGTATAAATACATTTATGAAAATGTTAAGTTATGATAACTCGTCCTAATACGAAAGCTTGGGCATAAGAAACGTCAAAATCGGGCTTAAAACGCGAAAGTTATGCCAATTTTACAAAAACTATAATTATAAACGTTTTTACTTATTAAACACAATTTTTCCAAAACCATTAGATGATGATGTAGCTATGCAGACTTGTATATGGTAGATGTTAATCATCATGCTTAGTACTTATATGGCCTTAAATTAAATAGGTTTCATCTGACGATTATGTGACGCATTATCTGTGATATTTGGATTATCAGTAACTCAAGGTGAGTTCATAGCCCCACATTTTACATGGTTTTGTTTTATGAGTTTTGGGGTGGAAAACATGCA
>BQNB010028111.1:0-40208 GCA_026074375.1 Tanacetum coccineum | reverse complement strand
AACTTTGACTAAAAGTTGAAACCGCATCAATTTGTATTTAACGAGGAGGTAGGCCCACGCTCGACTGCGAAACGATTAGCGGGTAGGCATCAAAAACCGACGTAAATTTTTTTAACTGCAATTAGCGTTTGTATACGTACAGTTGGATGACTAAAACAACATATGCGCAACACGACAAAAAAGAATACCTAGTAGCTTGTACATAAACGAATGCACACCTAGGGGTGTTAACGAGTCGAGCTTTTAACGAGGTACTCGAGCTCGAGCTCGTTTATCTCGAGTCGAGTTGAAAATTATCGAGCTCGAGTCGAGTTCAAACAAAAAATTATGTTCGATTAGTTTCTCGAGTCGAGCTTTTAAATCTAATACTTAGTTCGGCTCGTTCGAAAGCTCGTTTAGTTATTCGAGTCGAACGAGCTTAACGAGCTAATCGAGCCAAACAACTAGTTTTTAAAATATTATACTTTAGATGTTTCTAGTGTTCATAAAATAATTTAAACTTAATAGTATAACTAAAAACATATCATGCATCAATAGTAATAAAGTTGACACTTCAAGTTTATATTCATTATTTACTTGGTCTTTTACTTTTATAGCCCTTCATCCTTTTTTCATTTATGTCTCTCTTTCAATGTGGGATGCAATTTTTTTCCCCATTAAGCTATCATGTAAACACACTACAAGTAAGAATATTATCAATGAATAATCACTATACTTCTAAGATTTATTAAATTATGTATTCAAAAAATTACTATATCATTTTTATATATAAATTAAGTATATGTATGTTTAGTTACAATTTGTTAATATTTGTTTATATTAACTGTGTCATTTGACTATATGTTTACAACTACTAAGATAATTTTATCGTAGATATACCACAATTATATTATTAAACAAATCAAACTATAACAAAAAAGATTTAAGTATTAAACAAACCAAAATATATTTACAATCTTAGTTTGGCTCAACGGTAAACGATAGTAAAGAACGTATAGTGTCGCAAGTGGCACTCCACTTAAAGCTTTTGAAGGCTTTTTATTTAATATCAGCTTTTAAAAATAGTGATCATACTTTAAATTCTCAACAAGTTACTACTAGTGAACAAGTTTTATGTTGTTGTTATTAACTACTTACAAAATTACTTTTGATCTTATTAGTATTGATTTGAGTTGTTTAAGTTAGAAATTATAATGAAAAATTGATACTTAAAGTTATATTTTAAGATGGTGAACCGCATATTCGATGAGGCTCAAGAAAATGATCTTACCTATAATTAAATTACGCTAAAAATGGTTTCAACTTAACATCAAATATACATTATTAAATGACTAAACATTTAGTAAGTTGAGAGGTGAGATTGTTTTTTGACTAGGTAACACATACATTTAGAGAGTTAAGATAAATGACATGAGTCAATATTTTTTTCTTTCTTGATAAAGAAATTACATAGAACCAAACAAATTTTACGCAAATTCATAGTGTCATAAATAAACACATGTTGAGAAACTCGTCGCAAGTCGTGGGCAGACATTCTCGTATAAACTAAAATAGTACCCTCAGTTGTCACGAGAGTTGTTGGGTTCCCATGAAGCTTTAAAGTTCCCGTTAACTAAGAACACATTCGAGTAAGTATACACTATCATGTGTAGTTAGGGATTGGTAAGTCAAGGTCGTCCCACGAGACTTGGTTACAATCAAGTGTTATTTAATTGTTTAAGCAAGTAACAAAGGTGGTGGTTATGATTGCCACATACTCCCTCCGTCCCACTTTTATTGTCCTCATTTGACTTTTTAAAGTCTGTGGAAACTAGAAGGGGGGTTGAATAGTTTTTACCGTTTTAAAATTAAAACTTAGATTGTCGACTTATGTGAATTCAAGAGATATACACAAGTGTATATGATAGCGATGCAATAAGTAAATAAACTATCTACGAAATGTAAACAAGTAAAGATAAGAAAGATCAAACCGATGACACAATGATTTATAGTGGTTCGGCTACGAAACTCCTCTTCGCCCTACTCCACTCCCCAAGTACCCAACTTGAGAGTTATCTTCACTATGTCAACAAGCTCCCTTTAGGCGGAGAAAACCGTACACGTCGCTTACACTTTTTTCGGTACTAAGCTAAATACTGAGTTCTACTTCGAGATAGAACCAATCTAACACACTATGTATTTTGAGGCATAAATACTAACCTATCATACACATATGATAAACACAACACACAACACACAACATAAGATATACAAGATGAATGATTATCACAAACGTGATGACACAACTAAACTATTAACACTTGAAGCTTGACGTCTTCTTGAGTGTTCTTCACTAAAGAGTGAAATGAGTAGATCACTTGTAATGGATTATGTAACAAGTACAATGATAAAAGAATATATAAAAGATAAAATATATGTGAGAAAAATATATGTCAAGAGTTGTATAAAATGAAAGAATGAGGTTGGTATTTATAGGCAACCTTTTGAAATTCAAATCTGTCCCAGGGGAACAGGACGTGCGACCCACGGATCCCCATCCCCTGGATCCGTCCAGTGTATTTGGTGGATCCGTGGGTGGAGCTGGGACAAAATTTGTCATTTTGTGATTAACCCCAAATCTATACAAAATATTATTTTGTACTTATTAAAACTAGTTTAATGGATTCTTCTAGAAGAAAATATTTTTTTATCACCAATAAGGAAAGATTTTCTAGATTTGGAAAGATTGTTTCCACTTATGGTTAATCTTATTTTGTCTTACATGATTAGTATAACTAGCTTATAATTAATCATGTGTTAGCTTAAATCATTTGATTAGAAAAGATTTATGCAAAAGATAATATTTTTCTTTGATCATTAACTATGTTTAATAATGCCATATTCATACCTTAAGTGATTTGTCGACGTCAAGTAAACTTTCTACTAAATAACTTGTTTACGTAAACTTTTACGTAGTATGACATTATATTTGTTATTATCAAAACATGAAGATCATTAAATATAAATATCGTTTTTGCGCGAATATTTGTATTAACAAAGTCTTTCTTTTGCAACTTTGATCTTTAATATTTTTGTTTGTGTTATATAATACTTGATGCAAAATATATGAATGGATTGGTTTTTAAATATATTTTCATTGGTATAATTTTCATAAAGTATTATATAACACAAACAAAAATATTAAAGATTATTAAACATAGTTAATGATCAAAGAAAAATATTATAAGAAGCACGGGTTGTGATGCAAAGTAATCACAAGCCTTTGCATGGTCATTAAGTAGACCATGCCCGAGAATAAATTCCCGTTGAGAGGTCAAGTTGTCTTTTTGACGACATACTTGCCTTAAAGATGATGACCGGGTTACTATCGAAAATAATAGCAAGCCATTTTGGCATGTTTTGAAAGGTTTTTAAAACTTCTGCTCGAACTTCATTTACAGCCTCGTATCATTATTAAATGACATTTCTAAGGCCGTAAATGTTATCGATTTTCAGAAGACATGCCAGAGATACATATTTTTATATTTTTCTGATTTTTTAATTTTTTTTCTTTTGTTTTTGTAAAATTTTATAAAAGGAAAATCTTTTTGGATTTTTTATGTTTTCATATGTACATATATACAGGATATGAGTTACCACCATCACTCGTCCGTTTCCTCTGCCAGACGTTTCAACGTTTCTGGAGACATGCTTCTCATACCAAGCTTATCGATCAAGAAGTTAAATCTCTCTCGAGGCAATGGTTTAGTAAAGATGTCAGCCAGTTGGTATTCAGTCCGGACAAAGTATAGTTCCACGATTCCATTCTCCACTTGCTCCTTTATGAAATGGTAGCGAATATCGATGTGCTTAGCTCTTGAATGTTGAACATTGTTGCAGCATAAAGCAATCGCACTCTTGTTGTCGCAGTACAGAGGAATCTTATTGAATTTAAAACCATAGTCTGTTAGTTGTGAACGCATCCATAGGATTTGTGAGCAACACCCAGATAAGGCAATATATTCAGCCTCTGTACTCGATATGGCAGTGCTCTTTTGCTTCTTTGACGACCAGCTAACAAGTTTGTCACCTAAGAACTGAGCGCTTCCCGATGTACTACGTCTAGTGTCCTGACACCCCGCGTGATCGGCATCTGCATAAGCTGTGAGTGACATATCGGTATCCTTCGAGTACCATAGTCCCATGTTAATGGTTCCATTAAGGTATCGAAAGATCTGTTTCACCGCTTGTAAGTGCTTTTCGGTAGGCTTAGCCTGATACTGGGCACATAAGCAGACAACATAGTTAAGGTCAGGTCTACTGGATGTAAGATACATTAAGGATCCAATCATGCCACGGTAAAGTGTAGCATCAACTGGTTTCCCCTGTAGATCTTCATCCAGTTTTTTGTTTTCAATCATGGGTGTGTCGACAGAATCAGTAGTATGCAAACCATATTTTTTAACAATTTCAGAAGCATATTTAGATTGGTTTATGAAGATGCCTCTAGGACTTTGAGATATTTGTAATCCTAAAAAGAATGACATTTGCCCCCATCATCGACATCTTGAACTTATTGGTCATCTGATTAGCAAACTCATCACACATGGCAGTATTAGTTGATGCAAATATTATATCGTCAACATAAATTTGTACCAGTAATATGTCATTTCTAGCATGTCGCGTAAAGTGTGTTGGATTAACTGCACCTTTTGAGAATTGTTAAGAGATGAGGAAGCTTGACAGCATATCATACCATGCATGTGGTGCTTGTTTTAGACCGTAAAGAGCCTTTTTGAGCTTGTACACATGCGATGGGTTGTCCTGATCAACAAATCCTTCTGGTTGAGAAACGTAGACCTCTTCTTTGAGCTCGCCATTCAAGAAAGCCATTTTGACGTCCATTTGGTAGATTATCATATTCTTGTGAGCGGCATATGCTACGAAGATACGAATGGCCTCAATTCTAGCAACCGGTGCAAATGATTCTTCGAAATCAATTCCTTCTTCTTGTCTAAATCCTTGAGCAACTAGTCGAGCCTTATTCTTTAATACCCCACCAGATTCATCTGTTTTGACCTTATAAATCCATTTGAGTTTGATCAAGAACACGTTATCTGGACACGGCACCAATTCCTAAACTTCAAGTCTTTCAAATTCATGAATTTCTTCTTGCATTGCATCGATCCATGACGGTTCAGTCATTACTTGCTTGAAGTTCTTGGGTTCTACTGAAGTAAGGAAGGCATCAAAATAACACCACATGGCATCGGTTTTAAGTTGCTTCCTTATAGATATAGAGCGAGAAGGATCACCGATCACGTTTGCTATAGGATGATCCTTAGTCCATCTACCAAGGTGTTCAAATAGAGTATGTATTTGTCTCACATTAGATGTTGATCCTTGAGGAGTCGAGTCTTCATTAGGAGATTCGTTAAGTGGATCATCATGAAATGTTGGTGTTTTTGGTGATTCTTCAAAACCTTGAGAAATGAGTGGAGACTGTTCATGTTCTTGTAATGAAGGAATACTTATTAATGGAACATCCTGGTCAATGAAAGTTGACACATGAGAATCAGCTAATACTTCAGATCTTGGAGCATCAGCTTCTTGAATTGGAGAAATAGCTATTGGTGGAGGGTTAAAGTATTCATTGAACATTGGTTGAAACAACCGATCCTAATCATCTCTTTTTGGTGGCAAGCAAGGTAGTTGAGAAACAGGATTTGAACCGAGTCCTGTACTGGATGTAACAGGAGTCATATAATGAAGCTCGGGTCCTGATCTGAATTTTTCAAAAGCCATTGCTGTTAGCTCATCAAACATTACATGGATTGTTTCAGTAATTATCCGGGTCCTTCTGTTGTAGATTCTGAATGCTTTTTTTGCAGGCGCGTAACCAACAAAAATCCCTATGTCTGCTTTTGCATCAAATTTACCCAGATCCTCATGGTCATTGGTAGGATAACAAAGTGAACCAAAGACATGAAAGAATGATAAGTCCAGTTTCTTGTCTTGCATAAGCTCGTATGGAGTTTTGTTGTATCAGAGGCGTATCAAAGAACGGTTTTGGGTATAACAAGCTGTATTGATAGCTTCGGCCCAGAGAAATAATGGAGCTTTAGAAAAGATTAGCATTGTTCTAGCAGCTTCAATGAGAGTCCAATTTCGCCTTTCGATAGCACTATTTTGCTGAGGAGTGCGAGCTACAGAAGTTAGATGTGATATGCCAACATTTTCATACAATTCACGAAGTGTCTGAATGACAAATTCGGTTCCATTATCTGTTCGAACATTCCAGACTGTGGCTTTCAAACGAACTTGAATATTTTTGATGCATTTGATGATGGCCGCAGGAGCTTCATCTTTTGTCTTCAAAAATCTAACCCAGGTAAATCTTGAGTAATCGTCGACTATCACTAAGATATACCTTTTCCCGTTAATACTAGCCACACGCATCGGGCCACACAAATCCATATGCAAAAGATATAGTTTCTCTTGGTTAGTGTCTTCAGCTTTGGGTTGATGAGAGGTTTTCTTGCTTTTCCCTAATGCACATGCTGAACACAAATGATCTTTCTGAAATTTAAGCCTAGGAATTCCTCTTGCAAGACCGTCTTTAGCTAGCTTGTTCAGCGTACCAAAGTTAAGATGAGATAACCGATGGTGCCATAACCAGCTCTTAGTATTTGACACTTTAGATAGAAGACAGATCGGAGATGACTTTAGCATGTCATCAAGATAAATTGTGTACAAATTTGTGTTACAAGACCCTGAAAGTAGATCAACCCCTTCTAAATTGCGAATAAAGCAAGTGTTTTTCCGAAATGCTACTTTAAGATCTGCATCACAAAATTGACCAATAGGAAACAAATTATGTCCAAGCCCCTTAGTGTAGTATAACCTTGAGATAATAACATTTCCCAGCTGATAGTCACCATACCCCATAATTCTTGCAATCTGGTTGTTCCCAAATCTAACAGTACCCAGAAATTCACTAACAAAGTTCATGAGCTGAGAGCGATTCCCTGTCATGTGTTTCGAAAATCCGGAGTCCAGATACTAAAGTACAATCTGGACAACATGTCATGACAAGAGAAGAAGATGATGGAATATATGTAGCATTAGATCCCAAGTATGGATTGGGTTCGAGTGGTTAACATTCTTAGATTTCTACAATCTTAGCTTTTTTTACTCGTTCCTACATTTTTAACATTTTTGGGTTTCCTACTGTAGACTTTAAGCTCTGGTTTTTGTGTTTCAACTGAGTGGGAAGTGGTTTTCTAAGGATGCACTACGTTAGCTGAAGTGATCCTAGTTAAAGGGCACAAGTTACCAACTATAGTGAAAGTTCTACCTTTTTGTTTCCACTTAAGTCCTACTTCAGTGAATACATGACCCGTAGGTTTCTAAATATTTTATTTTTTATGTTTCTTTGCAGATTTAGCATGGCTATTACTTTTTTCCACAAAATCAAGATGACATCATATCTGAACAAATCAATAATAGATTTCTTTACATCTCCGTAGAGAGAGAAACCCCCCACTCACGCAGTTTAGATACTAGATCCAAGTCTCATGTGGGGTTATGAAATTATGGAGTATATAGGTATAAGCACACCCCACCAAAGAAAGTCACAGCCTATAGCTTACAATTTGTGGTGTGTCTTGGCCGTCTTCTTTTTTTGTTTTCTTCCCATCAGTTTAGCTGGTGGTTAATTTGATTTTTCTTTGAGTGGGGTTATTGGGGTGGAAGGGGGAGGGGGGGGCGGGGTGGCGGGTTTGGGTTGGCTCTGGGAGAGACGGGCGCGGAATGTGCCGTGCCGCGGGGGTGGTTGGGGGGGGTGGGGCGCTTAATTCGACCCCCACCCTCTTGACACCCCAAATTGCGCTGGGAGAGGGGGTGCGCCCCCCACAAGGCCCCAGACTTCCACCAGGCGGGCCGAACCAGTGCAGGACAGCCTATCCCTGGCCAGCCTGGGGTGGGGGTGCGCACGGAAATGAGCGATGTAGCCATGGTACTCCCGAGAGAACGGCCCGAGGAGGAACGGGCTCGCGCTCCCTGCCAATATTCACGCCCCATGGAAGGACGGGACCCGAACTATCATAAGCCCGCAGTGCTACAGAGCTCGAGAACAGTAAGCCCACGTGCCAGTGCCCCCACCACCGGCCCGTGGTTCCCAATATTGTAATGATTTACTACACAATTAGAGGGAAGGGGGGTATAGTTAGTGGGTGGGTGGCCCTAAGTCAGTGGTGCTTTCCCCAGCCCATCTGGTAGGGCGGCAAGGGCAGGTCACTAAAATTAACTCTTTTATCTTGGCATCCAAGGAAAAAGGACAAATAAGGTTGTATGATTTGCAAACCGAACCCCCCCCAGCTACTTGAATAACGGTAAGGGGGGGGTCCTATTATTTTGGTGCGGAAAGGAAGGTGGTGAGTTAAACAGGGGGAAGGAGCATCGGGGGCGGAAGGACGTAGAAAGCACAGAGGCGCGCAGTGGGTGGGAGGCTGGGGCTTACCGGGTCGTCGGGACGAATTGCGCTGGCCCTGCCGCCAAAACAGCCCCCCCAGCTCGCACCTGCCGATCCCATCCCCCCGTCCCAACCCCCCACCCCGCGTCCCCCCCTCCCGCAGGCAAGCAGCCCCCACGGCCACGCCCCGCCCCGCCCCGCCCCGGGCAACGCAGCCAGCCACCAATGGCAGTGGGTTTGTGGGTCGATGATATCGCTCGATGGGTAGCGTTGGGAGGCCCATAGCGGTAGGTCGGGCCCCTCCGAGGCACGGGGAACGAAGGGGCTCGGCGGTGCAGCTGGTGTTGAACAGTGCTGAGAGGAGGGGGTGGCGAGAGCGGGTATAAGTAGTATGGGGACGGTGGCGTCGGTGTATGCCGAAGAATCCACTCCTTCTCATCCCTTGTAGTATGAGAATTAAGATCAACACCAAGGCATTCTCAGGATAGGAGTCGGCATCGACACATCATGGCTGTTGGGAGGGGGACCGGCGGATGTAGATTTTGAGGTCTATGCGCCCCGGGACCCCCAAGGGGCGGGGTGGTGGCGGTGGGGGGGGGGGAGTGGAGGGGGTTAGATATAGTGTGGGGGTCGGTGAGAGTTAGCCAGGGCGCCAACCGCCCCAGTTCGCTGCCAATTGACGAGTGGTTGGGGGGGTGCGTCGTGTGGTAGGAGTGGGTGAGGAGCGCACCAGCCTTCGACAGGTTGTTTAATGTTGCTTGCTGAGGGAGTTGTGTTTAGGTTGAGGGGATGGTCGGTGTCGGTATTGGGGTGGGGGGTGATGAGATGGTTGGGTGGGTGTTGGGCACTGCAATCTCTACTCCCCACCTTCGTGCAGTTCGGGACAGGGACATGGTGTGTGGGTACAGCGTGGTTGTGTTTGTTGGTGGGGCGGTGTATTGTTAGGTTAGTTCGGAGGGTGGTAGTGGGGGTCTGGTTGAGTTTGGTGTAGGTGGAAGGTGGAGGTGTTGGTAGGTAACAGGGGGTGGTTGGCACCTGTTGGGGGGGTAGCACGCATGTTAACTCGTAAGGTGGATATAGTGGATGGCATGGATAGATGTCCGAGTTTCATTATATGGACTTGGAGTAGTGATCACTGAAGGCGTTTGTGTGGGGCAGTATATTGGGCATTTTGCCATTTTTTCAGCTCAGTTCTGGGCAAAGTCTAACGCATTATCTTAAGGCTTTTCTTTGTTTTACTATTTAAGCTTGTTTTGACTATTCCCTGTAGAAATCACGCTTGAGCTTGTTCTGGAAGTATACTTAAGGGTAATCTATGTGGAGCTTTCCTTATTTTTCAAATAACCTATGAGCCAACAGGTTTTCTAAGTCTAGATTGAAATCTTTTATGCCTGGATTGGATGGGTGGTTGTGGATTTTGGAATAATTAAGTGTAGCAGAGATGGTTGTTTGTTTTTTGCAGCAATTAAGCAAAAGCAATAATCATTAAGTTTTCTTGGCCTTTTTTAAATTTGTATAAATCGTTTTTTTTTTTTTCTTTTTCATTGATTGTTTATCACAAAACCTAATTCTTGAATTGGAGCTTTTAAACCTACCTTTTACAGAAGATTGTAAGTTCAGTTTATCAATAAGAGTCACACTCCTGTTCTTTAGGTTATCGATTAGGTGTGCTGCTTTTTTATTTCGAGGACGTCGCTGCAACATCACAATGGCTCGCTTTTTATGTCTCCTGTCTGGTTTCACATGATGAAGGGCCATATTACCAAAGACACTCGTTTTGTTAAATCAGTTTTTTTGCCACCACTATTCTCTAGTTCCACATTTTTTTTTTTTACTTTGTCCTCTTCTCTCTCAATTTCACATAATCATAATTCACATTCTCTTCCTTGTTGGACCTTTTTTTTCATTTGTGATTTTTATAATCTCCTTCAACTCTACAAATGGACTTGTCTTTCTCTTGTGTGAGTCTTTCAAATTCATAAATACAAAAATTCAATCCAATTAATCTTCCAAAATATAAAAAACCCGAAAATCCATAATAAAAAAAATTCTATCATCATAATTAATAATTTACAACATAACTATCCACACTCAATTTCTTAGTGTAAGATATATTTATCAAGCATTCTAACCCTTATATACTCACATAACAAAATCTATCAAAATTATAAAACTCCCTCAACTCCACCCTCTATTCCATCACACTAATCATTCACACTCAACGCTCTCTACTCCACTTAATCTACTCTCTATGTATTCTCGCCGTCACAATTAATTATTTTATCTATTCATTAATAATATAATTTCCATCCCACAAACCTCATAGATAGATGGAAAATAAACTATCCCTCTTTCTTCTTGATAGACTCCATGTTTACCATTATAAATGTAGAGGAGACATATTTTGAGAATAGTCCTCTTTTTCTTATAATCTCCGCTGACACTCTATCTAGATTTATATTCTTCAATAGACTCTGGTCGTTAAAGATCTATTCTCTTCTTTTTACAGATGTAGAGTTTCGTTCCATCTTAGAGAGATCTCTCACTCTCGCGTCTACACACAACTATTTACACATTTCGAGTTTACTTATGTACAAGTTCTCGTGTTAAATGTGTTGTCATATTACTGTCAATTCATTTTTATTTCTCCTACTCTAAATATTAATATGGTAGAGATTCACTCCATTACCTGCTGTTCTCTGATATAGAAAGCTCTGTTATCTATTTACTCATCACCCATCTCCTAATCACTCTAGAATAACTTATAGAGAGCTGACGCATTCTATCGTACTGAATTTAATTTAGAGATGTCCCAATTTCTACACTTCATCAGTATTCATTAACCCTTAATTAGCGTCCTTTGAATTAACCTAAAGAATTCAGTATCTATATAGACTCACTCTCACCACCTTACTAGTGATCGCTTCGTGTGTAATCATCACATTTTTTAATATCATTTTTAGACACACACTCGACTAAATATCTCTTTTTCTACCCCTATTCATTTAAAACAATAACTATAAAATAGTTTTAATCTACCCACCCATTTGTGTGTAACTTTTATTGTTTATAAGTAGAAAGAATTATATAGATATAATATTATGAATAAACCTTTCTTGCGGATTATTATTTATGTCTTCGAATACATACGCTCAATATCTTATTTTTAGCTCTTCTCTTATTGTTGTATATTCGGATGAGATATGAAATAAAGGTCGTCATAGAGGACTAGAAAAGCTGAATGATTCATTTCTTGTTTTTACATTGATTGTGTTTTATTAGTTGCTATTAAGTATCGTTGAGCACTAGTAAACTATAATCACCCTTTACTATTGTGAGGTTGTTGATTAATATTTTATACTCTCTAATTCTTGTAATCCTAAACACTCTATTTCTATATTCTCCTTCTAAAATATCTCTAGATAGATTCTATTACCCAATTCAATTTCTCTGTATATTTATTTTAATGAAGACTTACACGAATTATGTTATTAGTGTACACTTTGTAGCGTAAAAGCATGTTCTCATAGATGTAGATAAATCTAGATTTTCGCTAATGATGAGGTTACTTATATAGAAAGACCAGAAATATCATAATATTTAACTTAATCATATACCCATTAAAATATGTTAATATTATGACATAATTTATTTATTATCACTCAAATTTCTGTGTGAGAATGAATGTATCGAAAATTGATTGAGCTAGTATGTGAATATCTCGCTATAAATAATTTCACTCCACTATTCAAATACCGCCGACCATCTCTCGTATATATTTCTTGTGTGATTTTTTATTTCAATTAAGTTAAAGAGATAGATATATAGATTATCTTATAATATCTCCCTGCCATTATATCTCTAAAAAACTCTTAAAACTCCTTAAGATCCATCTTATTAATCCATATTCTAAATTATAAATATCACACACTAAAATAACAACAAAATAATATAAATTAAAACATACACACCCACCTCTAAGACTATCTCATAAAAATAGATTATCTAACATATTTATGAAACTTAAATCTCAATACACCAAACCCCAACCACAACACCCTAAAACAAAAAACCCACCAAACAAAACCCACAAACAAAACTAAATCTACAAATACAAGAACCTTATTATAAGAATTCAACACTATATATTTAAAGTGTCTACACAATTAAAACTCATTTAAATATTAATTAAAATGAACACACATATACATACTAAACATATATAGTCAGCATATAACGAGATTGATAGACTACCCACGCAATTCTAACTCATCCCACCTTAACGTCTAATATCCTCATTATCCTTCTATATCCTCTCACCACATATAGATATCAATCAATATCTCAGCAAAAAACAAACCTAAAAACAGATCATAAGCATCAAACATCTATCGTATACTACACAAACTTCACACTCACAACACTCTCTCTCTCTTCAGAATATTCAACACCACACATATATACACTCAGATTCTATAAAACACTCATCCTCATATAAAACAGAACACTTAAGTAAACAAAAACTAAACTTTAACAATAAAAAACAACAACAGAACATAACCCAAACAATCCAAACTAAACCAAAAACCCATCAACACAAATAACTTCCCCAAAATGAAACCACACTCACCTCAATCAAATCCCTCTAAATGATACTTCTCTCTCTTACACCACACTTCAACACCATAACCCATATCCCATACATAAATACAGATCACCTCTCTCTCAAAAAAAACTAATGTATGTCACACGGTCCTAAAGAAGAATCTAATACTACCAATCAATATTATAACCCACGACTTTTCATCAAATAATCAGAGATAGCATATCATTATAAGTATCACTATAACTATCATTACCTACACGTCGAAATTCCACTCGCTATCTAGCTCTCATCTCTCACCTATCGCTCCTATCTTTACTAATAGACTCATCACTCAAATCAATGTACTATATAAACACACAACTACTAAACTTCCATCTTACAAATCTCAAACCTATCCCCATAACTCCCCACAAATCATCTCCATCAAATCAACACCACAACACTCACACTGTCCACACGTACTCTATTAAACAACCAACCATACTAACACACCCAAACCTAACAAAATATACCAATATAGTCACCAAACTCAAAAAGAAATAAAATCACAAAATCAAAAAAAAAAAAACAATATCTAATAATCAAGATCAAATTATCAACACACTATATAACCCTAACACTCCAACACATCCAACAAATAACTCACAATTCCAACTCTCACACACTAACCACTATAGAACAAAAACAACACCACTCTTCAACAATACTACACACTCTCTCCAGAATAACAAGGATACCTCATCACCAACTATCAACTATCACTCACAACAAAAATAAAACAAAAACCATCAACCACACAACCAAATCAATCAAAACAAAACCCAAACCCATAAACCCACCTCATCCCTCGCTTACCAATAATTACACATACCAACCCATTATAAAAACACAAACAAACTTAGATCATATCCAACTCTCACTCTCGACCCTCAACTTAACACATATCCTACTCCGTATTATCCTATATAAAACAACCTCCCCTCACAATCCACCAATCCAATAACCTCAAGATATATAATGATACAAATTCCCAACAAATCACTATAATTAAAAACTCAAATCATCCTAAACCTAATCGTTAAGAATTACTCTAGCTAGGAGTGTCTCTAAGATGTCCTTACTATAATCTAGGATAGACAACATATTAGTACCATCAATCAAAATTAACTAGAATCATCATCATATCTAATAACTATCATAATAAATACATACGATATATCAAGCCATATAAAAATAGATCATCACTCAATGACTACTATCAGACACAAAACTACTTTAATTCACAGACAAAATTGTGATCTCAACCACCAGGATATAAAGCCAGATGTGTGTGAGCTACATATTCCCTCTTCTCTCACTTTTGAGTAGTAATTTATATATAATTCCTTTATCCCATAATTTAACTGTCACTCGCGACTGCCAAAAATTTCAGACTCTAGTAGGTATTCGTGTAACCAATTAGATTTCTATTATTGTAAGTGGTGCAAAAGTAATTTTTAGTAGAGATATATTTATAACTATACTAAAATCAATCAATATACACCACCCACAATTAATTTCACAACCAATCATACTGACATACCATGTTACAAAATTGTTTAAATTGGTAGTAGTGATAGTGTGTATGTGTCACCTCCTTTCTCCTCCAATCTTGAACTGCATCACAACACTCTCTCTACGCACGCTCGTGTAAATAACATACATAGTCCCAATTATTCACACATTCACCCAACACACCCCATATGAGACACTTGTGTTTAAGTTTGAGATCCATCTATGTGTGCTCTAAATTTGGATGCGATGTCAAATATTCTTTAGTTGTTGTGCAATCTATAAACTATCTTACTAGTTTAAACCAACTGTGTATCACACGCGCACACAGCGTGTGGTGAGAGCGTTATAGATTTAATTAGACCACCCACCTACATTCTTCCATTGAGATCAAGATAGATAGATAGATCTTTAGAGTATCCCCCATCTCTTCCAATTACGATTCTTTCTAAACTCCTTTTTCGCTGATTACCTTTTTTGATGTGTTACTATGTGAGTTTATTATTATTTATATTCTCTGTTAGCCGCATATTACAATGTGAGAGTGTGTGTATGTTATATTTGTTGTGTCGTACGCTTTCTAGAGAGTTCTGTGTGTTTGATTATTGTAGTTGCTATATTTTTTTCAATATAGTATGTGTTGATTAGACTTTTCTGTGTGTGTACTTTTCTTATAGTTCCTGTTACGTGAGTTTTCTGTGTTATGATTTCTCGATCGTGCTCGCTTTTTAGTTATATAGTAGGTGATGATGTATTGAGGCAGTGCACTCTGTCACGCGGATTTAATATCTGTTTAGAAATATACTGTATAAATGGTATTATTATGTATGTTATATGTCTCTACTATGGGGTATATTCTGAGTAATTCGCGAATGATTTAGTAATACTCCTTAGTTGCATACTATGTACTTTTCGAGATAAATCTCACACTCAGCTCGTGAAGTGTTATAAAAATCTATGTGTTTGGTTGATATATGGATAAAGCTGTTATTATTTGTTTGTCGTGCTATATGTACGTTCCTAATTAAGTGTATGTAGCTGAAGTAGTAAAATGTTCATGCGTGGTTACGTGTTAATCTCTATGGTTGGTTATTCAGATTTCTTATAAACCATTTCAATTTGATCTAAGCCTTTTAGGTAGTCATCAGAGAGAGATATGTGTTTCGATACATTTCCTCGCTATCTGTCACCTGTACTCTCAAGTTGTGTGTGTGTGTGTGTGTGTGTGTGTGTGCTGTCTCTATAGTGTGTTATTGTGTTTGTGTACGCACATCTTACTCAATTTTCTAGATTTGGTTATTGTGGAGAGAGTATTGTGTTTTATAGAGGGCGTCTGGTGCGCTTGCAGATCTACTTGGTTTTGCCCCCCGACCCAACTCGTGTGTGAGTAGTGTGTAGTGTTAGATGATTTTGAGAAGTAGGTTTTCCTGAGTGGATAATGATCGTGACGTCTTGTGGCGTAGTGGGTTATGTGTGTTCTGAGAGAACTAAGACCCACAGTTATGTGTACATTGGTCTGTTGTGTGTGTGTGCAGTGTGAGAGAAGATGCTATTAATATCACACTCACTCACTCTCTGTAGTAGATGTTAGAGAGTAGATAGATGTGTGTTGATATTCGTCGTGCTCTGATCGCTTTGCTACCCTCTTGCCCTTGAAATTATTTGACATTCATTAATTCCCTCACTTCAAGAAAGGACTTTGCTTTGGGTGGCGCTTGGGGGGTTGTGCTGGGGGGTTTCAGAGTAGCGGAAAGTTTGAAACATGTACTTGAGCTTTCATGGTATCTTTATAAATGTCGCTTGAGTATGAGCATGCGGCTATGGATCTGTGAGTCAGCTAAAACCAGGTACCTCCATGACCATCTTTATATATTCCTAAAATAAAACAGTTAGCAATAAAGCGGGGGGACGAATATGGCTTTGTCATTCGCCCGTGTTTGGTTGGAGTAACCTTCAAATCCGTGAGGATTGACCTGTGATCTTTGGGGGTGTGGGGGTGGGTTTGGGGTCGTAGTTTTTTGTACTGTGTGTCTGGGTGGAGGGATGGCTAGTGGATAGCTGATAGATTCAATTTAATAAGAATCTCTGACAGGATTTCTCCAGCTGTAGTATTGAATATTTCTAACACCATCTTGTATCAGATTCATCGTACTCAGCTGTTCTTCCATTTATTTAGTCGTCTCAAGGCAAGACACCACAATAGACGTGATCCAGTGAGTTACTGTCTCACCGATTAAATAGAAAAATTGATTTAAAAATCAATCCACGTGTCACTTGCTAAAGTGGTTTTGTGACACGTCGAGAGTTTTAAGCAATTCAAAAATCATTAGTCGTCGATCCATAACCTGGAACTAGTTTGATTCATAAAGAATCGCACCATTGTTGCTTTCCAGTTGTCACCAAGTTTTGATTCATAAAGATTCTCTCGCTCTAAGTCACCCTACAATGAGCTTGTCGGGCTCGCGCGCGCGCACGTCGCAAGAAGGATTTTTCATCTTCACTGTGAATATGTTAAGTATCACTCGGGCTTCGCGCGTTCTGGCAAAATCACAAGGATGATGCGTAGGACTACGTACACGCTCTATATCTTGTTATTAACATTATTGTGACTTATCAAGCATAATTTTGACCTCTAGTGTCTCCTAACGAGATTAATTGGATGATCTCTTTTGGCTCGAGCTCTCTACCTCTCAATAGGGCAGCGGCTCGCATTTTTAGTGATCAGAGGCTGGAGCAGACTGCCACCTTTTCAATATCAACTAACTCAGAGCGAGAAAGCCGATAGAAATGTGTGTAATCTCTGTGAGAAATGAAACAAGAGTCTGTTGAGAGACCTTGAGTGGTTAGGGGGGCGCGAGTGCATAACGTTACTGTGGTGCATGACTGTCTCGCGCTCTCGCGTCAGACAACAACTTAGTGTTTTGCGATAATTTATGTATTGACCCGATTTACTGCCTATGTAGTATGGAGGCCTTTATTTTTCCCTTTATCCTTTCAATTCGTTTTTCATTCTTCAACCCACGCGCATATCGCTCGCTCTTAAGAGACTTCGTGAATAATTACCTTGTTAGGTTTGTCAGTATTAGCTCCATCTCAGTCGGCACTATTCCCTTATTCTCACTTTTACTCCTTTTGTGTCATACCTAAGGACTTCTACACTAACTAGTAAATATCCCTGGGTAGATCCCTTCAGTTCTGCCTGGATCATGGAATTTGAATACCTATGCCTAACCACCTTATAACTCTATAAATTTAAGTACATGGTCGGTCTTTTGGGTGGGTATTCATCACATTCTAATCCTTCCAAATAATTGAAAAGTTTAATCCAAATGTTTGTTATAATTATCGCAAAAGGATTTACCACTTTGATAGGTTTTCATCATCACTAAAGCTCCCCTTAACATGCGGCCTCGTAATCGTGATGAGGTGAGAGATGTGAGAGATAGAGAGAGAGTGCATTGAGTCCATTTTAATTAATCTGATTTCAGTAAAAATTTGATGCAATTTAATCACATTTTTCACAAGCGCTCGCATCACAAAATGTTAACCCTTGA
Organism: Tanacetum coccineum; assembly: GCA_026074375.1. NCBI lineage: Eukaryota > Viridiplantae > Streptophyta > Magnoliopsida > Asterales > Asteraceae > Tanacetum > Tanacetum coccineum. The sequence continues at coordinate 22,045 of BQNB010028111.1, read as the reverse complement.
TATTTTAAGATATCAATTGATTAACTCGCGCGCGCTCGCGCGGACAAAATGTTACACAATATCTATCAGAACATTTTTGCATGCCCCCCTCAATATTTAGGGGAATATAGAAGTTATCAGTATTATAATTGAATTTTTTGTGAATTTACTAAGAAATTCGCGAACTCGCGTTTTCGCGCTACCTTGAGCACTCCTTATTATCACCAGCGTATGTCTACGCTACAGAGAGAGATACAAATTCACAAGTTTCAATTATGTACGAGGTTTGACCTGTAATGATGAGGACATCATATGAGAAACCATATGGTCCTTTCCAGTAGCCGAAGGTCTCCCTTATACGGTCTTCCACCAACAAATCTTTCCAGACTCCTAATGATCCTTTTGTTCCTTAGTTGTTGATCAATAGCCTGCATCATAGCTCCTGCTCTTTCATTGTCTACATTTCTCCAGACTGTCTGTGGCAGATACTTCATCTGGATTCGCTTTAGAATATCATCAAGAGCAGATCGAACATACGCTTTCGCAGTTTTGAGTACCTGGTACGTCACTAAACTTGTAGAGTTTATCAATACGCATCAATCTGTCTTCTTGTTCTTTTTCTAATTTATAAAACCTTAGGATTGGTGTATGTTTGTATATAGCATGACTTACATGTGAGATCTGCGCTCGCTGTAGTCACTAAACTTTGGGCGCTCTCACGCGCGCAGCTACACTAATTGAAGATTCTTCCACATGCCTTTCTTGAGGCAATGCCGGTCTCGCGCGCTAAACCTTTCACAGTGAGACACCCAAAACCTCGCACGTTCTCAATATTGGATTGTCAAACTTGCCTTGAACAAGAAGAAGGCATCATGATCTTCGATGTCTGGAAGGCGGAAGTCTCGCGCTGTAGTCGCCTTTCTTTGAATTGTATACAGCTTGTCGTAATTCTACACGCTTCACTCGTGATCAATCTAACTCGCGCGCGCTTATGAATTATGCCATTCGTTAATTCTTAAGATTTGTAACAGCAAGGATTCTGTTTTCTGGAGTAGACATCACTATCTCGCACTCGCATTCCCTGTGTTACTCCAAATCCACGCTCGCTCTCGCGCGCGGCGCTCACTCGCTTTCGTTCCCAGTGAGAGATTGCCCCAGAGTGCATGTTTGGTCTAGACAAATCGACTTGGATCCCACATTGGTGTTTGGCGCACCTCAAGTCTGCAATCTATTTGAAAGATAGTCCATAATCTGCAGTCTTTTTCTTTGTCACAGCGCTCCTCTGCGCTGACTCGCTCTGCGCGCGGCGCATTGAGACACCACTACTTAAATACTCAGCTATAAGGTCATTGTTAATTGAAAGTGATCAAATGGTAATTATACTCAAAGGGTTTACGAAGATCATGAGGATATTGTTCGCAGCAACGCGCAGGATTGTTCTAGTTCTAATTGATCAGTAGTCGCGACGGCGCTCTAGACTTCTTACGAACGTATTTAAGTTCCACCAGACTTCTTGCCACGGAACCTTTCATTAACTCGAATGTTGGACCAGCTGCAATATTCTGGTAGTCAGAGTATATAGATATCAGAGAGAGCGAGAGATATGAGAGATCCTCTCACTCACGCTATGCTGAGAAGTCTAGAGGAGTGCCATCAGCTCAATTAAAGGACTCATGAGGATATTCTTTTCCGAGCAAATTGTAATCCATGGTTGAATTAGGTCGGATGAGAGAAGGTAAAGTCTTGTTCCAATCACGATCTCGCGCGTCGTTAGAGGTTTGCTGGTTTCTGCTAACAATTAGGAAACACGCGCTCAGTCTAGCTGATTCAATCAACATGTTAATCTTTAGTAAATCCTATAATTGAAACTCCTGATGTGCGGTTCTTTCCAGAAACCTTCAGTATGGGGGTTTTGGCTCCTCTGCTCTTGAGTGTGATATGTACCCTTGCTTTTGATTCGTGCCGTTGACTTGGAAGTCTTTTGTTGGATTCCAATGAATCTCGCTCGCATCTTTAACTCTTAGCTTGTAAGCGCGCTCGCTCGTACCATGAATAAATCCAAATATACTAAGAATGGAAAACTTTGATTTGAATTGATTAAGCTATGCGGAAATCTGCTTATCACACACGCTCAGAAGTGATATTCAAACCCCAAACAGTGAATAATATGTTGACACAGAGATATACCACACCGCTTCAATATTTATACAATCACTCTTAACTTAGTGTTATGGGGCGCGCTCACTCTCCTTTGAAGCTAGAATTCTATGGAAAATGCTATGGGAGATGTGGATTATGACTATCCATTATATAAATTGGTACCTTCCTTTTAAATACTAACCAAGGAGTCCTACAAGGTTTACAATACCTTCCTAACATATCATAATCTTTTCTATAATTACACACAATCTCCTACTCAAATAAGTTATATATATCTTTTACAAATATAACTTTAATACTTATCTTCGTAAGTATTCTTGTTCTCCACTCAAAATTTATCTCTTTACTCTATCTTTAACCCTCTTGACGTAGTATGTATTCTCGAACAGTTGTAAGTTAGCTGCAATTGTATCTTTTAAGAGAGTCATGTTAGCTACTAACTGAGCATAGTTGTAACCTTATAAGTGTCCTTGAAGTCTTTAAGTTCCAACAATATATGATATATAGAGAGAGTAGATGATGTTCAGCTTTTGTTGAATCTTCAGTTTCCGAGCACGCTTAAAAGCGCACGCGCACATCGTATCAGAAGATGCATTCAAACACACGCGCGACTGACCTTTTTGCTGCTTGACCTATAAGCTTTAACAGAACACATTGAGATACACATCTCATTTGTGCTCTGATTCAGTTTGAAGTTTATTGTTTAGCTTATTGGTGAGGTATTATTGGGGTGAGGGATATACTCTTTTCAACCAACTTATATAATGTTAGAATTATCAAAAACCTTACAAAGTGAACTCATTATGACATCAATCAACTTGCCATAAGGTGGCACCATGTTTCTTGTAAATTCATCCATACATCACTTCTTCTTGTCTGGTTCCAAACCATGAACTTTTCAAAATCTTGCGCACAGCGCATACATTTTCAAATTCATCTTCAGGCCTTATATCACTATACTTTGTCTTTACTATCTTCTAAAGATCCTCCAAGTCTTCTATTGGTCTATTTTTCGGTTGTAGATCTTATTCATTGGAAAGAGTTATCTCTGAAGAACTTTCATCCGCGCACGCCTTATTAACTGATTATGTACCTACACTACGTTCTGTGATGAAGTTGTAATAATTAATCTATTGGTAGTTTTGGTATTCTAAGTGGTATAGCCTTAGGGCCTAGATACTTCATCTCCTTTTTATCACCAAATGACTTCATTAACTCACTTCATCTTCTTTTACTAACTTCTTCAACTTCTTCTGTGTCTTTGTCTTTCCTCCATTCGTTGTTTCTCTTGAGGATTCTCTGCTGTTGCTCTTTTCTGCTACTTTTCCTTAAGCATCCTCTTTTTGCTGACCTTTAGCGGTCTCTCACTACCTTCTTCCTTCTTTTCTTTGCTTTCCTGTACTCAAGGTCTACCCTAGCCAACAAAGGTATGTTCCCTTCTTCATTTCCTGGTTCATAAAACTTTTGATTGCTATTCAATAGGCTTTCCACCTTTACTGTTTTGTATGTGTATTCTACCCATGTGCTTAGATGGTAGACATTTTGAGTTCAATGTTGGTGCCTAGTAGTGAGGTCTAATTCCTTTTTCTTTGTTGCTCATGAGTGCAGCAAAAGTTTTTCTTCTTTTCTCCAGTCGTTCCATAAATAAGTTTTCCTTTATTTCCTTCATCTGTCAACTCCTCTCTTTCTTTTGATTGGATTCTTTCAGACAACAATCTATAACCTCCCTCCATAGCTTGTGTTATTCCCATGACATCAATCAATGCTATGTTATGCTTCTTCTTATTGTTTCCTTGCTAGCTTTTTACTTCTATTAATTCAGCATCTAACTTAGCTTGAATGTCTCTTGCAATTTATTCTTCAGAGCAATTTGATCTCTTTTCTTTTTAAAGGAACTTAGGCGTCAATCTAATTCCTTTTTCCTTTGTCTTTAGAAATAAAGGTTTGTGCTCTTGTGGAAACTCTAAAGACTCACTTGGCTCCTATACTTTACAACCCCTTTAGCCTTGGTCTTGTAGTTGTTTGTTGTTTGTGCAGTAATGTAACACATTAGGCTTAGCTGCTTTGATTTAATAAGTGTTTGAGCCAAAGTTAATTCATCAATCTTTGTAGCAGTACTCCTCCTATGTCAGCGGTAGGAAACTTGAATTTTAGGAGCAACACTATTTCACACTAGAAGTAGTATGCTTCTCCAAGTAGTACTATAATCCGCATGCTTTATACTATGCTCATCTTTTTACTCTGTACGTAACATTCACAATACCCTTCAATCATCATCCAAAACTCCAGTATCAAATATCAGGTCTTCATTCTGCTGTTCTTGAGTTTCATTAACTAGAGTGACCACATCATCTTCATCAATATCCTCAATACTCCTCCCCTGTTTGGATGCATCCTCCTGAGCACCCAAACCAGCATTAGAGGATTTAACTCTTCTGGCTGTACCAAGTTTCTTGAATCTTGTAAGCCTTATGGTCTCTTAACGTTCATCTTTCAAGGCTTATCAACCCTCTTCTTGAGATAGCAATCTCAATAGCCTGATGGATTTAGCTTCTCAGTCAAGAACCTGTTTTTGCAGTTGGGTACTATCCATCAATCATTAAGTTGCATACTATCCTCACCACTGGGTAGTGGATCATTAAAGCATAACTAACAGAACTTGCTTTTAGAAAATCAATTATCTCCGCAAACCCATCACTTTCTGTAGGTTTTTCCAAAAACGCGAGCACATTGTGCGTTTCAGCAAACTTAGGGCTCCGACCCATTATGATGATTTTTGATGATAAAGTTGAAATTGAGTGAAGGTTTATAATTCTAGAGTTTGTTTGATGTGTGAATGAATAAAGAATCACATGAAACCCTGAATCAAAGTATTTATAAAATCACCCTCAGCAGCAGGAACTTGAACTAGCAGCAGTAATAGTAATTGTGCACTACAGCATTAACTTAACCTTGCAGCATAAACAATACCGGCACATAATTATAAGCCTAACAACATTAACTGGTGTATACAGCAATAGAACTTTATGCTTAGCAGCATTAAGGTGTTTTACCTAGTATTAACCTAGGTGACTAACAGCAGTAAGTTTGATGGTATCCAACATTAAGCTTCAAATTTCATCTCCAAAAAGAACTTTACTCATCAATAAATTTAATTCTCTCACTAAACTCTCTTTCTTTCTGTTTTTATGCTTACAGTATCTCTCAAAAATTTTTTTTTGCTCACATAATCACTCATTTCTGTTTTTATGCTCACTATCCTCTTTTCTATTTATAAGCTAAACTTTAATCTTCTTATTTCTTTTGGTCTCTCTAAAACACTATTTTTGTTTTTAAATCACACATCTCCTATTCTTTTGGCTCACTAATGAGGAAATTTGATATACAATTTCCTTCAATTCCAAAATTTCATACTGTCCTCACCCTACTTCTAAATGTGTTAACGTTTGAGATGAGGTGGATCATTGGGACTATGTAATGTTAGTTCAAACTAGTTCTGCGCATCTACATCTCCAAATATGGTATATTGGCACCTGGGACCACTACCTGAATTAATTCCCTAAGGAGTTAATCCATTAAGTGTTGCCATGGATTGGGTCTTAATTTATGTTACCACTGTCCTGTTCTGCTTCAGAGCTAGAAGCAGTAGTGGCAGCCCTTTCCATTCTGTCACCCAACTCCTTATGGACAACCTCATCACCAACCTTTCTTAAGGGGGACCACTAGACTGAGGTATCTTGGTGTCCTGACCTCTTTTGAATTGCTGAGGATTTAGTCATTACACACTTGTGTTTTGATGTCATATGTTCTTTTCATCACTTCTTGATTGCATATTGACAACTGGAAGCCTCCCCTTAATTCAATACCAGATATTCAATATGCTCATTCTGCAAATGTTAGTCCAATTCCAAAAATACACATTCTAAAGTATTTTCTTATTTAGCAGTTTTAATTATGACTAACAGTTTTAAGTTGCAGTTTTAAGTATAACTAGCAGTACTAATTTATATTAGACTATTAACATTTCTTATGTAGTTTTAATCATCTTCAATAATTATACAAGAAATGCCTCTAATTTCAGCTAGCACATAGAAAAGACTAGATAGACATGTGAGAATTCATGAGGATCCATATTTATGCATAACCCATGAATAAAAATTAAAAACTGTTAAGTCTTAGAGATTTAGTAATCCAATGCTAGCAATTAGAAAGTTAAACCTGCTAACATCAAAAGCTTTGGTGAGAAGATCAGCAACATTTTGGTCTGTGTGAATCTTGATCACTTGTATTAACTTCTTCTCATTAGAATCTCTGATAAAATGGTGCCTTATCTCTATGTGCTTGGTTTTGGAGTGAGATATTGGATTCTTCACAATACATATTGTACTGTCTATTATCAAATGAAGATGTTGGTTGTTCTGAGATTGTATCCATAGTCAAGCATCTGATTTTTGGATCCATACACCACATGTCCGCAAGCAGCAAAACATATTATGCTTTAGTTGTTGAGTTGGCTACTATAGTCTGCTTCTTACATTGCCATGAAATCAATCTCTTACCAAGAAATTGACAACCTCCTGTTGTGGATTTCCTATCAAGACTAGCTCCAGCATAGTCACTATCGGAAAAGGATTCCAAGTCAAAAGGTGAATCTCTAGGATACCAAAGGCCCAATTTAGGTTGCCCTTTTAAGTACCTAAAGATCCTCTTCATAGCATGAAGGTGTGAAAATCTTGGAGTTAACTTGACATTCACAAGCTTTAAACAATACAAACATATGTCTGGTTCTAGAAGCTGTTATGTACCATCAATGATCCAATCATGATCTTATATAAGTGTACATCTACATTCTCAGCTTCTTCATCCTTTATTAATGGCTTGTTTGTCTCCATTGGAGTGCTTGCTGTTGTCTTTTACTGAGGCAAAATCAAAGTTTTTCAAAATCTCAGCCACATATTTATCTTGGCTAATAAGATACCACACTCTTCTGTTTTAACTTGATGTCCTAGAAAGAAAGAAAGTTCTCCGATTGAACTTCATTGAAATTGTTCATGCATCAATTTTTCAAAATTAATAACTCATTCTTTCTTTGTTGATCAAAGTCGATATCTCCGACCAATAAACCTGAACTAGAGGATATCTTTTATGTTTTCTAATGAACAAAGTTTTTCAATTTGTCCCCTGTGAGAAAACCATGTTCCAGCAAGTAAGTTGACAATGTTTCTCATTTCCATGCTCTGGAAGGTCTTGATTGTAGTTCTTAGAGTTCCCTTTTCTACTTTGTTACTCTTGTTTGGAAAGTGTGGATCTTCCAAATCCAGGAGGTGGACAGACAATTATACCTCCTCTTCTATCGTTACATATTAAAGAAAGCATCTTCATATCACATTTGGTAGACTATAAATCTTTGATAGGAAGCAATAAGCCAGAAATAATCTTATGGCTTTAGTCCTTGTCTACTGGTGCAAAGACTTCTCTTGATCTATACCTTCCTCTTGGAGTTATGACCCTGTGCAACACAGTCCTAGCTTTTTGTTCCTTTACCACTATGCCTCTATCATCCTCTCATTGTTTCTGAAAAACCCCCATTTTTAGTACCAATTGCCCACTTATCTCTTGAAGTTCAAACTAAGGTCCCAAATCATTTAGCATTTAAATTTGTAGAAGCTCAATCGTTATTGCTTCCACCAGCTTGGATCTTCCAGGCTTGAAGCACCTTGTGGGGTTCCTTTGGATAGAAACAGGCTTACCGAATCAATTTTGAAAATCCTTGTGTGTGTTCTACCGAAGCTGGTGAACTGAGGAGTTCATAACCATGTTCTTCATGTGTCTTGGTCTTGATATCTTGTGGTGTACAGGAGTTGTTTAAATTCAATCACTTGGGTTATTGTCAGGAGGAGCTGCGTGTGATAATATTGGGTGAAAGATGTATCTGGGATTGGGAGTTATTAGATTGTTGGTACAGTGTGATGATGCAACTGCGGACGAAAACTGCGGCATGTGCTTATGCATTTTATATAGATGTGCCCTGTTGTGGGAGTTTGTAGGGTCGTAGTGGATTTGTTACAAGTTATTAGTGTGTAGCTACTCCAGTCTTTGGAAGAAGATTATATTTAGAAACATGGTTGGAAGAGGGGAATAATTAAGTATAAAAGGAATTAAAAACAAGAAGAGAAAAAAAAATAGGGAAAAGGATAAAATTATTTTGTTTGACAAGGTAGTGGGATGAGAAATCTTTCAAAAAAAAAAAAAAGATGTCTTCAAAATTCCTTTAGCTTGAGAGTAGAGAACTAGTTGTAATGAGGAAGAAGAGAGGTAATTACCAGAGAAGAGTAGAGCAGGAAGGGGTGGTTCCTGCAGGAGGAAGTTGGTAAGGTAGCAGTAGGATAGAGTCTAGGCCTTAGCAGTGTAGTTATTAGATAAGTAGTAAGTATCAGTATTAGTAGTATTAACTGGTGTGGGTGACATTTGGGTGTGTGGGATGGTGTAGGTGGGGTGATGTGGATGGGTTGAATGGAACAACTTTATCATTTTGTTTGGTTCTTAGCAGTAGTAGTAGCAGTAAGAGAGAGTACTAGGAGAAGAAGGAGAGAGTAACTCTAACCAGGTCCCCCGCTACTAATTAACCGTTTCATATATTAAATACCATTAGAACTGTTAAGTGATTTTTCTTGAGTAGTCGGCATTTTCCCTTGGATTTAAGCCTTTCTAACTCACTTATTGTTTGCTTCATCATCCCTCACTTTCTTACTTGTATCTGAATTCACATTGTCATTAGGTTCTGCAAAGGCTTCATTCCTAAGGTATCCCTTTCTCTATATGTAAGACCTTGAGAGATTGATGGATCAATTGTGCATATAGGTATTAGGATGTATTCTTGTTCAGGTTCTTTTTCCTTTTGAGCTTGTCTTTGTATGGTATAAATTTTGGTGTTGTATATCTTTGGTTCTTGCAATACCATGAGTTTTTTTGTTCCCTATAGCAAATGGCACATAATTCATTGATATTGTCAATGATTCAATATCAAAAAAGTAGTAGTTTGGTACCAGTTCCTTTCACCATTAGGTTTGTATTTTCAAGAATCTATAATTTTTAAGGTCTCTTCAACTATCCTGGGTTCCTGCTGTAAATACTCTCTATAGCTTTACTAACCACAAAATACCCAACAAAATATACCTCATCTAACTTTACCATCAATACTTGCTAGATGATCCTTAGGTATATTTAAGATTTGGTAACAGGGACACCACCAAAAGGGTTCATGAAATCTATATCAGTGGAGGTCTTCCTATTTGAATGTGTTCTAGGTAGTCTTCTTGTTATGAGGCTTATGACTAAGGACCCTATTAGCACTAAGCAAGTAGTATTAATGCTTCTAGCCCCTCCAAAAGGTAGTGTTGGCATACTTAGAGTTCTACTAAACATTTTTCTTACAGACTCTATGAGTGTTCTATTCTTCCTCTCAGCTACCCATTCTTGTCTTGAGGTAGCCTAGACACACTGAATTCCCACTTTAATCTCCTTCATTGTTTACAAAACTAGTTCATTATACTATTCTTAAACTCAGTTCATTGTCAATCCTAATAATTTTGACATTATGATCTATGTTGATTTTCTAATTCAGCTATGAAGGTTGTTTGAATCCCGACCGCAAGATTTCCAAGTGTATGATTAAGCAACAAATGCGAACATCATAAAAAGTAATTACGTTTTCCTAAGCTCATGACACTGAAGCTCGACAGGTGTGAATGCAATATGTTGCCAATAAATGCCCGTGAATGATGTTCTAACACGCAACATCCCAAATCCGACACGGTATACGTTTGTTGTCTGGCAACCCGACACAGTGAGCGCTACTCACCCGAACGAGGATGTCAATCCCAAATAGATCTATTTATAACATTTGTGCTCACAATATAGTGATTGACAGTTCATGATAAAGGGCTCAGTGGCTTATCGCTACTTAGGCAAACACGTAATCATTGTATAAAATGTACACTTGCGTCCAATTTGTAAAACAAAGCATGTTCTCACCCCAAAGATGTAAATCATTTAAATAATTGTAAAACATGAAGCTATGAACTCACCTTAGTAAATAGTCCTTTGAAAATGATAATATATCCAAGTATAGCAAATGAATCACACCGTCAAATACCTAAGTAAATACGGCCAGTCTTAGTCTACACTTTAGGCTAAAGACTCAATGTATAAACTACAATAAATTTCTAGTTTATATATACTGTTATCACTTGTGTGTTGGTGCAAATGTTTATTGAATTTGTATTCACTTGATGGCTCTTGGAAGGTATACGATTACACATGTTCTTGTATACGTATAAACGTTATTAATAAATATTTATATTTATTAAGCCGTATGTTAACTTGTATAATAACTGAGTATAACTCGTCCGACTTCGCTAAGTGTTTATAGAATCACTTTTGTTTATAAAATACCCTTAGATTTTCTATAATTACAAAACAGTCCCTAAGTTTAGGAAAATAAAGTATTTACACTTTAGACCCTCAAGTTTTCACTTGTACATAATTGGTCCTTCATCTTTACAAAGTTACACTTTAGGTCCTTATATGTTTCTAATAGTCCCTAAAGTTTTAGAATGACAAAAACAGTCCCTCAAGTTTACCAAAACAGTGAATTGGCAGTTTTAAACCTTTAAGTTTCAAAATTGACACATTTAGTCCCTGAACTTGTAAAAATCGCATTCCAAATCCGATTAAGTTCTAAAAATTGGTAACAAGTTTTATTAAGCTCCAATAAGCAAAACCAACTATTTTGGCGTATAAATAAGCTCGGATGAGCTTATTTAAGCTTATTGGACTTATTGGGCCCGTTAAGGTCCATTAAGCTAAATAATGGTCCAATCTAGTTTTTAAAAGTACATAAGTCCTTGTTAAGCTTATTAGGGTCTGTTTTAAGTTGTCTTATATGTGGGGCTTATCCAATAAGCAGTTAAGCTCGTAAAAGGGGCTTATTGGGCCCGATATGAGCCCGATAAGAGTTTTAAACATTTAGGCTTAATTCTTTCGGGTCCAATAACCTTTCTAGGATCATTATAAAGCTTATAAGCTGTTTAGGCTCACAAATAAGTTGTGGAAGCTTATTTGTGGCTTATGGGCTTTTAGTGGTCTCAGAAATGGGCTAACGAGCCCATTTGGGTCCGTTTGGTTTTAAAAACATGCAAAGGGTCCATATTAGCCTCAACTAAGTTTGTAAGACTCTTAATAAGTTCATAGAGCTTATAAATAAGTTGTGGCTCACCGGGTGGGCTTATTTGGGTCCATTTGGCTTTGTACGCGGCTATTGGGCTAGTAAGGGCCTAATAGGAATTTAACTTGTGCATGTACATTATATATAAGTTCACTAGGTTTTCTAGGTCAATCAATAAGCTCGAATAAGCTTATTATTAAGCCGTGGCTTTCCACTGTTGGGCTTGTTGGGCCGGTTGGGCCCGTACGTAGGTACGTTTGGTTTACATGAGAATACAAGGCTCAATATTTCCCCTTGCAACTCACATAAGTTTCGAAAAAGTCCTAATGACAAAAGGGTCGTGTATTTAGCTTGTAAACACGTCGTGTTTTTTTTCATGCAAATGATTGTTTAAGTAGTGTATACGTTCCCAAGCCTTAGTGTCGCGTTCACAATGAAAGTTTACGTATAGATTTATTACCATTTCGTGTATAATGTTTGTTGTTCATGTCGAAGACCAAGTTTTCATATACACAAAAGGTTTACAGTCATTGCTTGTTAATACTCCCATATGTTTTGTGTTTCCTTGCACATTTTCACCACACCAGTCGTTATATGTAATAGTATTACGTATAACTCGCATGTTTCTCATTTAACATGCGTGAACTTACTCTACTACATCATATATATGCATACGTGACATATAAACTAGTTAACAAGGTAAACACGCATAATATAAGTATAACACGAGTCATAAGGGTTTAACGTGACTTACAAAGGGTCCTAAGACTTTGTTTTTAAGTATGCGCGAGAAAGGAGACAACCCATGTACGAATTATACGTCTAAATGATTAACCGAGACTCCAAGGCTTAGTGTATACCCAATCCTAGCTTATGTAAACCCTTGTGTATGTTATGGCTTCGTGTGGGACAAAGGAAAGGTGTTTGCTTGCGGTTTTATAACCCGAACAAAGAGAGTGTATGTGTTTAACTGTTTGTGTTTGTAAGAGTGTAAAATGGTGAAATATGAGTGTGTATTTATAGGCAAAGACCTAGTTACACTTCCTAGTCACATAAACTAAACCAAAACTTGGCCTCCTAAGTGTATTTTTGTGGTTTCTATTGAGCACACATTGTTTTTGTAAACCACTCGTACATTCTTTAATTAGGGGACATGGAACAAGATTTACCTAAGATATTGGGAAATCCTAAGGTTTATATGTGTTCATTGATGTAGCCCCGCAACAATATGGCAAGAAAAGAGGCCAAATGGGTTATTAACCATTATGTATATTAGCTAACTAGAGACCAAATAGTACATATCTTAATTAACCTTAGGATGTACAAGTACTTAAAGAGATACTAGGAGGATTCTTAAGGATTTGTGTGTTGATTTGATGATAGCTATGGTATCCAAGAGAAAAGGAGCAGAAATGTTGTCATCCAATGTATAATATAGCTTAACTAATGAACATTAAGGACAAATGAGGGGGATTTGGGTGTAAACAGGGGTTTGGCATTAATAAAAAGATGGTTTTGTACATGTACCAAATGATCAAAAGAAGATTTCTAGTATGTTTATCCCATAACACGGCTTCTAGTGGGTAGTGGTACACACAATAGATTTAATTTTTGTTTATAAGGTTTTTAAAGATTGGGTATGGTTGAGTCAAAGGTAAGATCTTGTATTGGTATTTCTGGGGTGTGTCCAAATGTATTTTATTGCGAAACGTAACACTTTTACGTGACCAATAAAAATAAAATACGCAAAGTTAATAATTTTCTTCTTAATAATTATATAACACTTGGTTGGTGTAAACCTTAATTTATTTGATGACTGTTTACATTAGATGATTATTTCTAGTCTACGCGATTTAGCTTAAAAGTTAATTTAAAAGTAAACACGTATCGGACCAAAATAAATAGTGACGAATAATAGGAGTCGTAAAATGACCTGAAATTGAGAAATGTTACATGATGTGTCCATAATCTGTAGCCTTTATCTTCGTTACTGAAGTAGCATAAGTTCGGCTTGAGATGCCACCGCTTAAATACGCAAGGTCGTTGTTAATAAAGTGATCAAAAGGTATTACTCGATGACCTTGTGAATTAGGTATCAATGGTAAGGGCTTACGCAGATCATGTGGATATTGCTGTCCTTCAGGGTTGTTCCAGTCTAGTTGATTAGTAGTTGCTTTGCAGACTTCTTCAAGGAAGTATTCAAGTTCCACCAGACTCTTGCATGACCCTTTCATTAACTCGAATGTTGGACCGGCTAATAATTTTGGAGTTAGAGTATCAACTTTGAGCCGATTCAACACAAATGCTGAGAAGTCTAGAGGAGTATCCATCAGATCATTAAACGACTCACGTGGATCTTCTTTTGGCCAAATTGCTGATCCAAGGTTGAATTTGTCCATGAGCAGCAGGCAAAGTCTTGTTCCAATTATGATCGGGAGTTAGAGGTTTTGCAAGTTTCTGAAACCAATCAGGAAACTGAGTGGTCTCATCAATAGGTTGATCTTTAGTATATCCTGTATTGAACTCCTGATGTACGAGTTCTTCCAAGTCTTCAACAGTGTGTATTGGCTCCTTTGCTTCAGCAGACTTGTCCGTAGACTTTTGATGAGATTTGAACCCTTCTTTAGACTTGCCAATTGACTTGGAAGTCTTCTCCTTTGGTGTACTAGTTGACTCAGGTTCTTTTCCAGCTCTTCTTCTCTTGGACCCCCGGTTTGATCCAGCGAAGGGTTCTTCGTCTTCATCCTCATCATCTCGACGTCTTTTAAACGTGACAGTATCTCCATATGTTTTAAGTATGACTTTTTTAGTTTCATAAGCATCAACTAATGCTTTCTAGAGAGTATTCTGTTGAACTGATCGGTGGATTGATTTGTTACTCTCCATTTTATCTATGAGAATCTTCTTCAGCTCAAGTTCAGATAGGTTAGCTGCTACAGCATGGGATGTCTTAGCTTTATTGGATGAATAAGTCAGAACTTCAGTTTCAAGTTGTTCATTTACATTCTTCTTAATTCTCGGCAGAATATTGGAGACTTGCTCCTTAACTTATACTTTGACTTGCTCCTTGATGATTTTCTTTATATTTTCATCAAGTTTATTGATGAAGTTTTCATTTTTAGCTTCAGCTTCATCTCTAAGTCTGTCTGATTGCAGATGAACAACTTCTTTTACAGGTTTATTCATCTTGTTGGCAAGGTACTTATCCACAATACTGGGAATTGATCTGCTTCAGCAAATAGGTTTGTATAACACCCCGTGTTTTAGGGTCATTGATGTCGTCAATAAATTCACTATGTACTTTTAGTATTGTACGCGTTTGCTTTTAAATCGTAAACGTTAAGCTAAATCAAGTAAGCTAAAATTAGCGTTCAATGTAAACGGGCATCAAACAATTTAATGTTTACATCAAGCAAGAGTTAAGTAATTATTTTGATGATAATTATTAACTTTATTCATTTTATTTTTATTGGTTGCATAAATTGATTTTCAGAATCATACTACCACAAAAGCATCAAAAAATAACACAAACGAGCATTCAAAACCATAAAATCAATTCGCACCCAAGAACAAACATTCAATATATGGATATCAAAGCATACACATATACAAGAATACATTTAACACATATCCTACACAAAACCCACAAAATTTTCCTACTAAAACTCAAAAACCCAATTTTTTAACACATATAATCAAGCAAATCAAACGCATAGGTTATCTTCAACAAAAACTGTTATGAACTAAGCATCACCACCCTAAGAGGAACAAAACCCCTCAATCAATTTCAGATTTGAGTCACTTTTGATTTCTATGAACCCTATATCAATTTTTAGGTTTTTAGAGATCAAAAACGAGATTCAAGCTAATTGGATTGAGA
Organism: Tanacetum coccineum; assembly: GCA_026074375.1. Taxonomy (NCBI): domain Eukaryota; kingdom Viridiplantae; phylum Streptophyta; class Magnoliopsida; order Asterales; family Asteraceae; genus Tanacetum; species Tanacetum coccineum. The sequence goes on along the minus strand of BQNB010028111.1, from coordinate 6,800 downwards.
AATAAGTCGTTTAAGGTGTTGGGAACATTTTGCAAGTAATACCTTAAGCACGAAATTGATTGGAATTCGAGTTGGAGGAGATGGCGAATCGTGTGAAGGTTTTAGAAAGAAAAGAAATATAAGTGTTGTGTTTTTGTGTGTGGAAAAATGGGGAAGGGGTGTTTGTGTATAAGACAAGTTTTGTTTTATGCACAAATGCCCCCCTTTACTTTAAAAACCTTTGCACTTTTTATATATAAGTTATTTTAGGCATTTTAAGTTAACAAGTTGGCACAAATAGTCCATGTAGTTTTAACTGGCATACCTAACAACTTAAATTTGCACATATTCTCTCTAAGGCATAAACAAATAACATTTAAGGCACACATAAGCTCAACTTAATTAACTTTCCTTAAAAATTGATATTCCATTATTGTTTAAAAACCTTTATTCCTTTTATCAAATGACTTTATAAAGAAGATATTTGACATTTTCTCCCCCTCAAACAATGACCCGTTTTCTACTTAAGGAGCTGTAGTCGTTGTTTGAGAAGTCGAATGTCTTTGAAAATCATTTTTTTGATGACTTAATGTTTTATTTTTAAAAATTAAACACCATGAAATAAGATTTCTCTTATTTTAACACATAAGCGCACTAACACGTACACTTATGGTATAAAGAAAGCACGGGTTGTGTTGCAAAGTAAACACAAGCCTTTGCATGGTCATAAAGTAGACCATGCCCAAGAATAAATTCCCGTTATGAGGTCAAGTTTTCTTTTTGAAATACTTGCCTTTAAGATGATGACCGGGTTGCTATCTGAAATAATAGCAAGCCATTTGGCATGTTTTGAAAACATTTGAACTTCTGCTCGAACTTCATTTACAGCCTCGTATCATTATTAAATGACATTTCTAAGACTGTAAATGTTATCGATTTTCAGAAGACATGCCATTATTACCTCTTTTTATATTTTTCTCATTTTTTAATTTTTTCTTTGGTTTTAAAGATTTTATATTTTTGTATTTTGTTTTTATAAAGGTTTTCTGAAAATGAAAAATCTTTTTGGTTTTTCTGGTTTTTAATATATATACATATTATATACATGATATTTGAATAGGTACCACCACTATTCTTCAGCTTCATCTGCCAATTGTTTTAGGGTTTCCGGCGTAAAACTTCGCATTCCCAGCTTGTTGATGAGAAATTCAATTCTTTCTCTGCCAAGGGCTTTAGTGAAGATGTCCGCCAGCTGATATTCCGTATTGACAAAGTAAAGCTCTACTACTCCATTTTCTATGTGCTCTTTTATGAAGTGGAATCTGATGTCAATATGTTTTGATCGAGAATGTTGAACATTGTTGCAGCATAAGGCAATAGCGCTTTTGTTATCACAATACATTGGAATTTTATTGAATCCAAGGCCATAGTCGGTAAGCTGTGATCTCATCCAAAGGACTTGAGCACAACAGCCTGACAAGGCTATATATTTAGCTTCCGTACTGGATATCGCAGCGCTTTTCTGCCTTTTTGATGACCAGCTAACAATTCTGTCTCCCAATAATTGCATACATCCAGATGTACTTCGTCTAGTATCTTGGCAACCCGCATGATCAGCGTCTACATAAGCTGTTAGAGCAATAAAAGAATCCTTTGGATACCAGAGTCCCCTATTAACGGTTCCTCTTAGGTATTTAAAGATTCTTTTTACAACATGTAAGTGCTTTTCGGTAGGCTTTGCCTGATATCGGGCACATATGCATACAAAAAATGTAAGGTCTGGTCTACTGGCTGTGAGATACATAAGAGTGCCAACCATTCCACGATAGTGTATAGGGTTAACGGCTTTCCTTTGTGAATCTTCATCCAGTTTGGATTTCTCCACCATGGGAGTATCCACGGGGTCACTAGATTCCATACCATATTTTTCAAAGATTCTAGAGCATATTTAGTCTGGTTTATAAAGATGCCTCTAGGACTTTGTGAAATCTGTAGTCCTAGAAAAAATGATATTTTGCCCATCATCGACATCTTAAACTTTGAACACATTATTTTTGAAAATTGGTCATATAGTTCAGGTGTAGTAGACACAAAATTATATCATCAACATAGATTTATACTAGGAGAATATATTTGTCTTGTCTTTTGATGAACAATGTGGGATCCACAGTTCCTTTAGAGAATTCCTAAGAGAGTAGAAACTTTGACAAAAGATCATACCATGCGCGAGGAGCTTATTTCAACCCATAGAGAGCTTTCTTAAGCTTGTACACATGATTCGAATTCTCTTGATCCACAAACTTGTCCGGTTGGCTGACATAAACTTCTTCGTGCAGAATACCGTTCAAGAATGCCGTCTTAACATCTATTTGATAGATGATCATATTCATATGAGCAGCATATGCAAGGAAAATTCGAATAGCATCAAGTCTATCCACTAGAGCAAAGGATTCCTCAAAATTAATTCCCTCTTCTTGACAGTAACCACGAGCAACCAGATGAGCCTTGTTCTTTAGAATTCCACCCAATTCATCAAGTTTCACCTTGTAGATCCATTTTAAAGTAATAACCATCACTTTATCTGGACGAGGAACGAGTTCCCAAACTTCAAGACATTTAAATTCATTCAGCTCCTTTTGCATTGCTTCAATCCAACATGCTTGAGTTAATGTATCTTTATAGTTCTTTGGTTCAATTGATGTGAGAAAGGAATCATAGTAACAAAATAAGGCTTGTTCATGGAGTTGGAGTCTTGTGGAAACAGGTCTTTCGAGTTCACCGATGATGTTGTCTAAAGGATGATCCTTGGTCTATTTAGTAACATGTTCTGAGTAAGGAGCAGCAGTTTCCACAATAGTGGGAATAACATCCGAAGAAGAAGATGTATCAGAATTATTTTCTAGAATTTGAATGCCAAAGAATGGATCGTTATTCATGTGTGCAACATCTAAGTCATGATTGTCTTCTTCAACATCGTTAGGAATGACAGGAGATTGAGTTTCGGGTGTTGTTTGTGAGTTACTAGGTGATGGTGCATCTTGGTCAACAGTTGTTGAGGAAGGTGAACCAGTTAATGCAGCAGGTTCTGGAGCAACTACTTTAGCAATTAGAGCAATGACTTCAAGGGCTGGGCGTTCAACACTTGATGGAGGGTTGAGTAATTCATCAAACAGTGGTTGAAACAAAATATCCCAATCAGTTCTTGAAGGTGGTACAAACGGTGTTGAAGGAAGAGGGTTTGGCACGAGTCTTGAACTGATTGTTGCAGGAGTCATATCATGAAGTACGGGTCCTGAACTGCTATGTTTAGAAGCCATCGCTGTCAGCTCAACAAAATCTACATGAATTGTTTTGATGATTCGTCTGGTACGTTAGTTGTAAATTCGAAATGCTTTCTTTGTGGGTGCATAGCTAATGAAAATACCAATATCGGATTTCGGTTGTAACTTTCCCAAATTCTCGCTATCATTTGTCGGATAACAAAGTGCACCAAATACGTGGAAGAATGATAATTCAGGAAGTTTGACATGTAAAAGCTCATATGGTGTTTTGCCGTGATGAAGACGTATGATGGAACGATTTTGGGTATAACATGCAGTGGCAACTGCTTCTGCCCATAAGAATAACGAAGTTTTTGCATAAATTAACATTGTGCGGGCATCATCAATTAGCGTACGATTACGTCTTTTAACGACACCATTTTGCTGTAGAGAGCGAGCAATAGATGTTTCATGAGAGATGCCAACCTTCTCATAATATTCACGCAAAGTTTGATTAACAAACTTAGTTCTATTGTCTATTCTGATTTGTTAGACAGGTGCTTTAAGGCGCAATTGGATCATCTTGAGAAACTTGATAATGAAATCTGGAGCTTCATCTTTTGACCTTAAGCACTTTACCTATGTAAATCGAGAGTAATCATCAACAATGAAGAGGATGTACTTCTTTCCATTAACACTTGTGACACGCATTGGACCACAAAGATCCATGTGCAAAAGATAGAGTTTTTCTTAGTTGGTGTCTTCATATTTAGGTTTGTAGGGTTTCTTCTTGCTTTTGCCCATTGCACATGCAAAACATAGATGGTCCTTTTCAAACTATAGCTTAAGGAGACCTTGAACAAGACCGTGTCTAGCTAAATGGTTAATTGCACCAAAGTTCAAGTGAGATAGACATCGGTGCCATAGCCAGGACTTAGTCTTTGAGGCTTTTGAGAAGAGACATATAGGGGAGGACGCCATCATATCTCCAAGAGACAGAGTATATAGATTGTTTCCTTGAGATCCAGTCAATAGATCAACACCTTCTAGATTACGAATGAAGCAGGTGTGTTAACGAAAAGAAACTTCAAGGTTCGAATCACAGAATTGCCTAACGGAGAATAAGTTGTGTCCAAGTCCTTCTACGTAGTAAACCCTTGAGATCGTTACATTCCCAATCTTATAATCACCATATCCTAATATCTTTGCCACGTGATCATTTCTGAATTTGACTGTACCCAAAAATTTATTGACGAAATTGGTGAGCTGAGAGCGATGTCCGGTCATATGCTTGGAGCAGCCAAAGTCTAAATACCAAAGAACAATTTGGACGACCTGCATTCATCAAGAGAGGAAGATGGAACATCGGAAATTATGGATCCCTAAGATTTAATGGGCTCCTTTTTATTAGCAGATATAGATTTAATAATCTTTGGTTTTCTAACGGGAACATTAGTTTTAGATTTCATAGGTTTCCTTGAGTAAACCAATGTTACTACAGGCTTAGGTGTATCACTTTCTAGAGCAGTTGGTTTCCTAATAGGCACTTCAGCAGTTGTGGTTATCCTAGTTAAAGGGCACGCATTTCCTACTATAGTGAAGGTCCGGCCAGTAGGTCTCCAAGTGTATCCAATATTTGTGAACACTTTTCTTGTTGGTTTCCAAACTTTCCTCTTTGAACTTTTCTTTACAAATTTAGATTTAGTACGAGAATTCACATCATTGATAAAATCAAGAACACACAAATCATGATTATCAAAAAGCATGCAACCATTACACTTAACACATAGAAGTTTAGAATTCGCATTAAGCTTGGAATGCTGCACATTTGCATTTCCTTTAGGTTCAACAAAACAATTCTTATTTTTCAAACTAGATTTAATTGTCCTAGGGTGGGCTTCTACTTTATTATTCTGAGTACTACTTGGTGTTCGCTGAATCTTATCTTTTTTGTATTGCCTGAAGGCTGTGATCCGCTAGCACTAGTAGACGGTTTTACTCCTGTAGAAGACAACATAGGTTTGTTAGAAACTAGGTTTGATGAAGAAGCTGTTTTTGTGTTTGTGTATCCTGAGGATGTGGTATGTGCTTAATTACACATACCATTTTCCATTAAAACCGGACTTAAATGACCAAAAACGTACCAAAAATACATCGTATTTGTATGTTTTGCATTTGTACTGTGCAGGTAACGGATATCCAAGAAAAGTACAAAAATCGAAGCCAAAACGACAAAACCAAGCACGAGAACGGAAAGACCATGAGAAGTCAAAAAGACAAAGTCAAAGTCAACAAAAAAGTCAAAGTCAAAGTCAACCCCGGGAAGTGGCATTGGAAAAAGCATCGAAAACCGAACCCGAAAACCTAAATTTTCAAAAGTGGGCCCACCCGTACCCACCTAGTGGGCCCGGGTCATCCCACTTATATATTATAAACCTTATAAAGACCAAAAAGCCCAAGTCCTTTTCTTTTATAATACCCGGCCCAATACACTAGCCCAAACCCTTCTTCCCTTTATAACAAGCCTGTCCACCCGTTACCCCTTAACCTTTACACCGTTAGTCCTTTAAGGACTAATAGTGCAAACCATTTACAAACCTCAAGGACCAAATTTGCAAAGTTCAAGGACTATGATTGCAATAGTTATACACACTCTCAAGGACCAACCTTGCTATTTTCCCTATCTTTTAAAAATCACGCGAACACTGTACATCTTCCTGAGTGTGTCCTTTCCTCACTAACAGCCAAAACATGATTCCCCTTTCTTCTCCCTTTTGTCGACCAACTCCTATACACATCTTATCCCACCACATAAACCAACAAATGACACCTTGGCAATCCTTAGCATTTCCATTCGTCAAGGAATAAGGACAAAATATCAAGGGTAGAGATGATAAAACTTGGGCTCTACTCAAAATTGATGGCCAAGATTGCATTTTGAAGGCTCCCACACAACAAGCACACCCGCAGGAGCTCTCACAAAGAAAGCACAAGACCTAGAACCTTCATTAGCTTAGTATAAATAGGACTCATTTGTAAGCCTTTGAGGCACTTAGTTTTTCACCTAGTTGTAATTTTCAACTTATTTTTAGTGTAACCTTTTAATATTGTAATGTTTTTTATGAATTAATGAAATTTCAAGTTTTAGCTTAAAACCAGTTTTACTCATTTGTGTTCAAAGTTATCAAGAATCTTGCATAAGCTTTTATAAGATCTTATTTAAGCATATTATTAAGCTGTTTTCATTTAAATATAAAGTATTTAAGAAAATTTTAGAAAAACACAAAAATATCCACCCTCAAATACGACAGCTTAAAGGATGATAAGCCAAACTTGGATGGGCTTATGGACAATACTAGCTTGTCTTTTGACAAGCTAGATCTTGTAGATTAGCTTATTTATAAGCTTGATTGCCCTGTTTTGAGTAAGGGCCTTTGTAAGTTCCATTTTCTTTCATTTGTAAGTTGCCGTTCAAAAAAAAATTGCTTATTAGTGCTTATTCCTGCTTATTGTTTGCTATTATCTGTTTATTTATGCTTATTTGTGTTGTTGATTGCTTAT
>BQNB010028110.1:36084-54202 GCA_026074375.1 Tanacetum coccineum | reverse complement strand
AAAACACACAAACACACAATATGCAAAAATATACAATGCATAAATCAAACACACAAATATGCAAATTAATCTACACTAAACTAAAAATACTAATAAAAACAAGAATTAAACAACTTCACTCCCCGACAACGGCGCAAAAAACTTAATGTGTCGTTGTGTGGTGTATATTTTATTTATTTAAGTTTTAAATTTATATTTTGCCGACTAAACCAAAAACAACACTTTAACGGGCAGTGTACCCGATCGGTAGTAGTTTTATGGTAAGTAAGGTGTTAAACACTTGAATCGAGGTTAAATTTATCAATTTAATTAATATCTTGGTTATCTAATCTATGTTAATTCTATTCTATTCTAAACATATGAGATAAACAAATACCAAACATTCAGATCTTCATAATAATGGCTAATACCCGAAGGTATTAGCCTTCAAACGTCATAATAAATACAAGAGCAATTATTTAGCCAAGGTAAACTAACCGAGTTAACGAATGATATCAAAAACTGAACGATTACTAAAGTATATGGAATTACACGTTGTCTTCTATGGAATTGATAACATTGCTCGACCTCTTCTGCACTTTTTCTCCTCTGAAAATTGACTTTTATGGTTTAGGTATTAAGAATATGATTTAGCACACTTAAAACTCGTTTTTGAGTTTTGTATTTATAGGGTCTGGAAGTCGGTTCGATACACCGTATCCAAAGATTGGATACGGCGTATTGGGGATTTCTTGGAGTAGGGACCACACTTGATATCTTCCAAAATATTCACATACTATATCTTCGATATGGCGTATTGACATCTTCTGGATACGACGTATTGAGCTTTATTCCTTTATGGTCTTTGGTGAGTGCAGGCACGGATACATCGTATCTTCTTTGATGGATACAACGTATTGGTCTTCAGAATAGTAATCTTCAAAATATCTTCATTTAAGCTCCAGAATGCGCGCCTTTTGCTAATATTCACCAAATACTCCATAATTACTGCAATTCTTAAATATAAATGATTAAGTAACAATTCTTTGCAATAACTATACAAAATGGGTTAATAACACGGATACATGATGCTATAAAATAGACGTTATTTGATGTCATTAAATATCCCCCCACTTGAATCCTACTTGTCCTCAAGTAGCCTTTAACCCATGAGGGAAACTAATCCCATGGAGAAACTAGCAAGAATGTACCTGAAAGAGGTAGTCACAAGGCATGGGATACCTGTCTCAATCATTTTTGATCGCGACCCTAGGTTCGCATCAAATTTCTGGAGGTCACTTCAAAAGGCTTTGGGTATGAATTTGGATATGAGTACTGCGTATCATCCGCAGACTGACGGACAAAGCGAGAGGACTATTTAAACTCTCGAGGATATGTTGCGTGCTTGTGTGATCGACTTTGGAAAGGGTTGGGTTAACCATTTGCCATTAGTTGAGTTTTCATATAACAATAGTTATCACACTAGCATCAAGGCTGCCCCATTCGAAGCACTTTATGGTCGAAAGTGGCGTTCACCTGTTTATTGGGCTGAGGTTAGAGAAGTTCAACTCACTGGTCCAGAAATAGTTCAAGAGACGACCGAGAAAATCATTTAGATCAAGCAAAGAATTCAAGCTGCTTGTGATCGACAAAAGAGTTACGTCAATTTAAAGCGTAAGCTGATGGAATTTCAAGTTGGAGATAGAGTTATGCTCAATGTTTCGCCTTGGAAAGGAGTAGTACGTTTTGGCAAACGAGGGAAGCTAAACCCCAGATATGTTGGACCTTTCAAAGTGTTGGAAAAGGTTGGAGTCGTTTCTTACAAGCTTTAGCTTCCTCAAGAACTGAGCAGGTTCACAATACGTTTCACGTATCTAACTTGAAGAAGTGCTATGCTGATGAACCATTAGTCGTTCCGTTGGATGGACTACACATTGATGACAAGCTTTAATTTGTCGAGGAACCAGTCGAAATCATGGATTGTGAAGTTAAACGATTAAAACAAATCCGCATTCCAATCATTAAGGTTCGATGGAACTCTAGGAGAGGTCCTGAGTTTACATGGGAACGTGAAGACCAATTCCGGAAGAAGTATCTGCACCTCTTCACAAAGACCGCACCGTCGGCAAGTGCCACGTCTTAAGCCTTGAGGACAAGGATCATTTAATGGGGGAAGACTATAACACCCTGTGTTTAAGGTCATTGTACGACATTATTTATTTCAGTATTTATTTTTAGTCTTGTACGCGTTTGCTTTTATTTTTTTTAGTGTTAAGTTAAATCGCGTAAACTAAAAATGATCGTTCAACGTAAACGGGCTTATATCTTTTAAATGGTTTATCTTCATAGCAAGTGTTAAGTAATTATTTGGAGGATAATTATTAACTTTGTACATTTAATTTTTATTGGTTACGTAAAGTGTTTACGTTTCGTGATAAAATACGTTTAGGCATACTCGGAACCACAAAAAGTTATCTACACTTCAACAAATACCCATTTTTATACCCAATGCTCAAAGTTTTATTAAAACATCACCTTTGTTATCACATTGGCTGAATTTATCATAAAAGAATTAAACCAAGACCTACATTGCAAGTTTATGCTTTTATTTAATCTATACTCATTAACCTTCAACATAATGTATCATATCAACATCAAATATCAGGAAATCAACTTGTACTCTCCCCTACCTATTTTTCAGACACCTTATATGTCACTAAGGGATCATTGAGCAATAAATCACCAACTCAATCATGATACAACAAATATTTCATCTAAAAACATAAGTCAATACAAGTAAAATTGGTCTTTTTTCTTTTGTAGTTCTCATCGTGTCCAAGCATAGTGTAATATGTATCTAGCCTTATTTAAAACTAGTTACTTGAGTATATAAAGGCTTCTAACTAGTAAGAAAACACACAACTCATTTCCTTAGCAAAAACTTCACTATTTTTCTCTCCTTGGTCTCTCCCACCCACGGCTAACATCAAAACCCATAAAAAATCCATACAAAAATTATTTAAAACATATACAAGTGTTCTAACAACATATCTAAGGTATACCAAGAAGGTTTGAAGGCTTGGTTTAGCATTTACAAGTGTTAATGCAAGAAGGTTCAATATTAGGGTTTTCTTCGGATTAGGATTTTTTAAGACTTGGAAGCTAGGGTTTGTTTGCTAAACAAGGGTTTAGATATTGTTTTTCATCACCACACTTCATACTAAGGTTATCTAAAAACCTTAATCTCTTTACATTCATGATTTTATGTGTATATAATGGCTATGTAGTTAATCGCCCACTAGGCAAACTTTCTTTACCATGTAAAAAATTATTTTAGAATTTTACTGGTGATAATGGTTTGATATACTTTGTCTTGTGCTATATTGATGTTAAGTACATGTGATAATGGAAGTATTATACATTATATAAGTGAGTTTTTAGGTATAAAAAAGTGTATATATAAACAAGTTGTTTTAAAGAGTTACTTAATAAGTCTATAAGTAAAAGTGATATTAGGACTTGTTGATCTTGTTAACTTGGACAATCTTTGGACAAATCATGGACTAAGGACCCTAAGTATGTAAGACATGTGGAATTAAGTGTTGTAAAGGACTTGTAGCAAGTATACTAAACTAAAAAGTTACAAAAACAAGTTTAAACATATTTTTAACAAAAATATCATAAGGGTCTGATCAAATTCAAAAAATAACTTATTTATTTTATATTTTTATAAAATACTACATCTCATGAGGATTCCAGATTTGCTAGGAACTAAAAACCCGTGCTATACGAAGGAGATCGTAATTCGCAAGATTTAGTATCAAAAAGTGTTTTATAAAAGAAATTTTATAAAAAATTATTACAAACCACTTCTGATATAAAATATTTGGTATTTTTCTCAGATACTACATATTTTTAGGATTCTAAAACATTAAGAATCGTAATTTTTCGATCAATAACGGAGGAGTTATGAATTTCGCAAGTTTACAATAATAAATACTTTTATAAAAATAATTTTATAAAAGTTACTGTTCACATCAGGTATTTTTATTTTGAAAATATCATAATTAGATAGAACTTTTAATTACGAAGACGTACTAGAAAGAATCACTAAAATCGGAGTTAAAACGAATAAGATCCGACTTTTACGATTTTACGACGATTAATTTTATAAAAGCATATGAACAGTAAAAGTACTGTTCACCAGTAGACTCAAAATATGAAAATGTAATATTTTGATACATCGTCTTAATACAAGAGCGTGGACGTAAAGAACATTCAAAACGGGCTTAAAACGAGAAAGTTACGCCATTTTTACTAAAGAAATATTTATAAACGTTTTAACTTTATAAATATGTATTCCAAAAATGCACTTTGATGGTGTTATACCTATATTGAATTATATGTGGTCTTAAGTTATGCAAAAGTTCTTAGTTACTCATACGACCTATATTTATTAGTTGCATTCGGGCGTTTAACCGGGAGCATTTTCTATGATATACTTGTTTATTTCTCACTCAGGTGTGTCATAGTCCAACATTTTATATTTATAATGATTTATAATTTTTGGGGTGAGAAACATATGCATGTTTTAAAATTAGACGCAAGTGTATATTTTATCATGATTACGTGTTTGCCTAAGTAGCTATAACCCATCTGAGCCCATTATCATGAACTATCAATTACTGTTGTGAGCGCGAATGTTATAAATAGATCTATTTGGGATTGACATCCCCGTTCGGGTGAGTCATGCTCACTGTGCCGGTTTATCGGACAACGAACGTATACCATGTCGGACATAGGATGTTGCGGGTTAGAACATCATCACGGGCAATGTTGGCAATTTATATTGCATTTCATACATGTCGAGCTTCAGTGTCATGAGCTTAGGAAAACGTAATTACATTTTATGATATTTGCATCTGTTGCATTATCATGGGGAAATCTTGCGGTCCTACATTATACATTTTATAAACCTATGAATTCACTCAACAATATGTTGACGTTTTAAGCAATGTTTTTCAGGGGATCAATAAGGCACGAGGTGCAAGGGATACATTGGTGGTTTTGATTTGGATGTCATGCATTAAAGATTTTGTCGCATTACATTTTGTATATTTGTTATGGGCTAGAAATCTTTGTATTTTGAACAAGTGAAGCTTCGTGCTTCTGTAACAAACAATTTGTTAAATCTAATGTATCAGTTTTAAACGGCTTTTAATGGTCGTTCTTATATATATATCTTGTGTTATTGATCTATGAAGTACCACCCTCAACCCATATTCTACTGCGACCCAATTTGGGGGTGTTACATCTGGTATTGAAGACAAGACATCATGGATCCAGTGATGCACTGCATAACCCTTCTTAGCTATTTAAGTTTCTCTCAACAGATACATGTCTCATTTTTCACAGATATACACACAACTTCTATTTACTCTCTTACTCCGAGTTAGTTTATATTGAATAGGTAGCAATCAGCTCCAGCCTCTGATTACTAAATCCAAAACGTACTAATCAAGTCTAGAGCCAAGAGATAAATAAAATAAATCTCATTAGGGCACATTCCATGACAAACACTTGTTGAACATCATCAAGTTCACAAGATGTTAACAAGAGTCCTACGCATTATACTTGTGATTTTGCCGATACTCTTCAGTATGCAGAATGACGAATGGAAATCCTTCCAGTGTCATCATCAAACAACACTGCGGTAGGTGACTTGCGAGATTCTATATGAATCAAGCTTGTGTCAACTAGATATCAATTTTCATCCATTAAATGAATTGACGACTCAATCAGAAAAACAACAACTATCTGATTCACTCTTATCGTGTTGTTTGCTTTGAGATGTTTTGATAACGAGAACAAGCGAGCATGGTGAATCTAATACATCTGTATTAGAGGATCTTACGCTTTAAGTTAGAAACCCTGTCAAAGAGATTCTTCTAAATTGAATCTACCTTATCACAGGTCGGTCCTCACAGAATCAAAGGTTAACGCAACCATATTCAGACGGATGACAAAGCCCTATTCGTCCATATTTATTGTTTATCAATAACTTTAAAATGCAGGTACAAACGCCGGTGTTGCATCCTCATTCTAGCAAAGTCATATTTATTACCACATGCTCATGCTCGATCTACAAAGACTACTATAAGCATTAAGATTCAAGAATCAAGAAAGCTAAAGTACAAACAAAGACAAAGACTTTTGCAAACTTCGATATTCAAGATCTTCCTTAAAGATATCAAGATTATCAAGACAAAAATTGTCAATGGAGATTGTTAGCAAGCTTTCAAGATGATTCAAAGTATGAGCATGTTGGTCAAGATACAAGATCGCAAGATGGCAAAGACGATAAAGACAAACAAGGATAAAGATTTAAAGATCTCGGAACTAAAGACAAAGTCAAAAGACAATGACTAAGGCTCAAGATCAAAGATCGCATAACATGAAGGAACAAGCCTGTAACAAAGATAATAACGAAGACCAAGACTCAAGAACTCAACGACAAAGCAATCTCTACAAGTCTAAGAAAGCAAGATTTAAAGACTTCGCTTTGGGGGAGATTGGTAGCCTCAAAATATTAAGTCAGAAATGGAAGCTCGGTCATTTAGTCGAGAATCCTCGGTCTTTATAATATTTACGTTGTAATAGGCTAGAACGGTATTGGGCTCCTTATTTAATATAATATTGTATATGTTGTGGGCTAAAGTCCAAGCAAACCCAAGCCCGACCCATGGACAAGCCATAGGCGACCAACATATAGCTAAGGCTATAAATACCCCATTCTCCTCATGGAGAAGGGTTTGTTGTTTCATTTGTATCTTTTACACATTTGTTTCAATCTACTTCCTCTCTTTCTTTCTTATTTTCTCTCTCTAACTTCTCTCTACAAATTTTTCATATCTTCTTTCTATTTTCTTGATTTGATTATGGAAGTGAAGTGATTTTTGGTTCCTACAGTCGCAAACACCTTTTTATCTTTATCAAAACGTTGATCTATATCCCCTATTTCCTTTACAAGTTCCAAATTCTTAGTCTCAAATGTTGAACTTGTAATGGAATTCTTTAAAACGTTTGATTCATATTCTTGCTCGATTAGTTCAAACATTTTCTCAAGAGAATTATCATGTTTTAAAAACTTAAACTTCGTTTTAAGTATTTGTTTCAAAACATAATTGGAAGCCAACAAATCATTATATTCTTTTTCCGCTGAAGAAGACACTTTTTCAAGAAACTCATTTTTGGACAAAAACATTCATTTATCTTCTTTAAAAATAATGATTTGTAGTTTCATCTCTTGATTTGAAATCTTAAGTTTCTCCAAAAGTTCTGAAATTTGAAATTTCATTTGATCAATATCTTTTCACAATACCTATTCTTTAGTCTTGTACACTTTTTCAAGATTATTAACCTCAGTTTCTCTAGATTTTAGATCTTGATTTTCAATTTGCGAACTTTTTATTTCAACTTTTAAGCTCTCAATTTCTTTTCAAGCACAGTATTTTTCATCTGAAAAACATACAACTAATTCAGTAGTTTCTTTTATTTGTGTTTGCAAACTTAAAATAACATCCTTTTTCTGAGTTATCGTGTGTGTCATGAACTATTTCTGAATAAAACTCAGATTGTACCTCATAAAATGGATCAGATTGTTCTTCCAACAATCGCATTTTTAATTCATCTTTTTCTCTCAAAGTCGATTCTGCAAGTGCACGTGCCTTAGATAGCTCTTCAACCGTTTAATTCAAACTTTCATTTACACTCTTAACTTTCGTAACTTGCACTTGAAGAGTTTGAAACATTATACAATCAACAACTTTTGACTTTAAATGTTTATTTTCACTCTGAAGTTCCTTAACTTGCGCTCGAAGATTTTGAACTGTTGTAAAATCAACAATCTTTGACTTCAGATGTTCATTTTTGGAGTCTGACAAGTTTGAAGCTTAACCCTTTTAAAAATATATATATAAATATATAAATATATAGAATACTTATAAATATATAAATAAGAGGATAAGAATCAAAAATCTCTCAATTATAGTAATCCGGGAGTATGATTCCCGGGTCGTTATCCCCAACGAGGATTGCAATTAAAAGTCGAGAGTCGTTTTGAGAATCGATGCTTGAATGGAACAAGATTTTGATTGATTATCTAAAACTACGAGAAAATTAAGGCAAATACTTAAAAACACTTAAGGGAAAACTATTTTAAACTAAAAACGTAAAACGGGAATCCTAAAACGCAACTAAAAACTAGCTAAGGCAAATATTAACCCTAAAAATTCAAACTTAATTTCTAAACCTTTCAAAAACAAAAGAAAATTTTCTAAGAAAGATTTATATTTTTTGTCTTTTTAATAAGTTTTTATGAATTAAAACCTATTTAATCTATTTAAAATTCTAGAAAATAACAAATTAATTCCTAAAAATTCAAAAAAAAATGATTTTCTACTTTTAGAAAAGTCTAAAATATCATAAAAACTCAGAAAAGCATTTTTCACTACTTTTTATAATTAAAAACTATTTCCTAGAATTAATTTAAAAAGCTAAAAATGAAATTTAAAATCTAAAAATGATGAAAAAGATTTTAAACTTTGTAAACCTAAAACTATTTATTCTAAATCTAAAAACTATTTTTTTGTATTTTTTTGAATTAATTTACTATTTTTAAATGATTTTCTAAAATTTTAAACTTCGAAAAATAAAGAAAAATAACAAATAAAGGAAGAAAAATCTAAAAAAATGCTGGAAAGTCCTAAAAGATGTAATGGTCCTAGGAAAAATAAGCTGGTTAAGCCAGCTTATCGAATAAGCCCTAAAAAGCTCAAAATAAGCTACGAATGGCTTATAACAAAAAGGAGTGAAAACGTGTATAAGTATTTGATTTTGCAAAGATAAACCGAAAAAGACCCAAGGGCGAGTGGTAGAGGGAGTGTGTGTAAAAAGTTTGGTTGAATTAGGGTAGAGGTCTCGGGTTCGAGTCCTGCTCACCCTTGGCTTCCCCCAATTCCCAAATGTTTTTTACTTGCCATTTTTTTACAACTTTTTAAAAGACTAAAAAATAAGCACTTTTTACAAAAACACTTTTTTTATAAATCACAAATAAGCACTAAAATAAGCTGAAAAGAGACAGAATAAGCCAAACACTTAATGACTAAAAATGGCTAACTGTTAAGCTAATTGGGCACAAATAAGCAAACCAAAAAGAGTAATAAGCTAATAAGCCTAAATAAGCAAATTAGCTTTTTGACCAAAACTGTTAAGCAAACAGCCTAAGAGGGACTTTTCTAGCTTATTTTTAAGCTAGAAAAAGGATTCTTATGGCTTAATGGCTTATACCAGTAAAAAGATTGGCCAAAAAGCTACAATAAGCAACAATAAAAAAGCAGTTTGAAATTCAGATAAGCACTTAAAAAGCTTCATGAAAAAGGTATCTCACACAGATTTGACACTTAGACAAATTTTTGCAATCTTCACAAATAACCACTTTTGAGCTTAAAAATAAGCACTTAAACAGATCCTTATGACTATATACCCTCCAAACAGATTAAGTTTTGACATCAAAGAACAAGAATTAACAATCAAAAGAGAGTTTGAAATTCAGGATAAGCCACAATAAGCAATTAAAAAGCTTTTTCTCAAATTTTCAAACACTTAGCAATTTTGACATACTTGGCAAAATTCAAAACAACAATGCAGGCTAAAAAGCTTTGATTCCAAACTTGATTTAACACATTCATAAACACAAAAACATCACAAAACAACAAGATTTAAAGTCCTAATCAAACAAGCAAATAAAATGAGCTATAAGCTAACAGATTCAAACCACAAATTTTTAAAACCTTAAAAATGAGATTTAATACTTAAACACTTAAACAAACTGAATTTTTGGACTACTTTAAGCTAAACTAAACTGACTCAAGTGTCAAAATGCAATTTTGACCCATTTTGACCCATTAAAACAGTTAAACCAAACACCCCTTTAAAAACTGTTTTGGCTTTTTTAAAGAGATTAATGCTTATTTAAAGCACAAATTCAAAAGACCAGATATTAAATAAGTAAAACAAACAATATTAAGCAAATTTCAATAACCAATAAGCACTTAAATAAGCTGAAACAGATTATGCAATTCTAAGCTTCTTTAAGACAGATTTTTAAGAAAACTTAAAACAAATGATATCTAGACTATAAGCAGGCATAAATAAGCAATCAACAACACAAATAAGCATAAATAAGCAGAAATAAGCAAGAGATAAGCACAATAAGCAGTTGAATAGTGAATAAGCTAAAAATGGAAAAATGAAACTTACAAAGGCCCTTGCTCAAAACAGGGCAAATGAGCTCAAAAGAGCTTATCTACAAGCTCTAGCTTATCAAAGATAAGCTAGTAGTGTCCATAAGCCCATCCAAGTTTGGCTTATCATCCAAAAAGCTTTTTTTAAGTGATTTTTGGTAAAATAAACTTAAACCTTACAAACTATGAAAGAGTTTTGTAAGACTTAAGTAACAGCTTAAGAATGTTATAAAAAAGAGCTTTTGTGAGCTTATAAAACAGTTTTAAATCATCAAACACTTTAACTTAAAAACGGGGTAAAACATAAGACTTCAATCTTTCATTAAACTTAAAATCATTACATGGCTTTTAAGAAAACATTACAATAAGCTAAAAAAAACCTTAAATTATAAGCTGAAAACTACTAAAAACTCCTCTTCCTAAAGGCTTACAAATGAGCCTATTTATACCAAGCCATAGAAGATTCTAGGAGTGTGTTTTCTTTGTGAGAGCTCTTGCAGGTGTGTTTGTTGTGTGAGAGTCTTCAAATAGTCATCTTAGCCATTGAAATTGAGTAGTGTCCAAGTCACTTGATCATAGCCCTTCATCTTTTGTCCTGTTCTCTTGACGAATAGGGAAGCTAAGGATTGCCAAGGTGGCAATTGGTGGGATAAGGTTGGTCGACAAGGGGGAGAAGAAAGGGGAACAGTGTCTTGGTGTATTTTGGCGGGTAGTGAGGACAGGACAACTGAAGGAGATGTACAGTTGTTCCTGCTATATTTGAAGGTTTAGGAAATGGGCAAGAATGGTCCTTGAGGGTATATAGGTGTATGGCATTCATAGTCATTGGTCTTTGTAAATTTGGCCTTTTTGGTTTGTAAATAGTTTGCACTGTTAGTCCTTAAAGGACTAACGGGGTAAGGGTTAAGGGGTAACGGGAGTGTTAACAGGAGTTATAAAGGTGATGGGTTTGGGCCTTTTGTTTGGGCCGGCTATTATAAAAGGGGCTTGGGCTTTTTGGTAAAGATTAAGGTTATAAGATTTTGTGTATAAGTGGGCTGACCCGGGCCCACTAGGTGGGTACGGGTGGGCCCACTTTTGGCAATTTAGGTTTTCGGGTTCGGTTTTCGATGCTCTTTCCAATGCCTCATCTCGGGGTTGACTTTGACTTTGACTTTTTTGTTGACTTTGTCTTTTTGACTTCTCACGGTCTTTCCGTTCTCGTGCTCGGTTTTGTCATTTTGGCTTCAATTTTTGTCCTTTTCTTTGATATCCATTACCTGCACAATACAAATGCAAAACATACAAATACAATGTATATTTGGTACGTTTTTGGTCATTTAAGTCCGTTTTTAGTGGTCAAAGGTATGTGTAATTAAACACATACCAATGAGGCTGTTTTTGAAGAGAACATAAAGGTTTTAAAACTTGATATTATGTTAAGAGATAATGCACTAACAGAACTTAGAAAGAAATTTGAAAAAAGCTAAGAAAGAAAGAAATGATTTGAATCTAACCTTAGAAAAGTTTGAAAATTCATCTAAAAGTCTAAGCAAACTGTTAGAGATTTAAGTATGTGATAAGTTCAAGAATGGTGTAGGGTTTAATAGTCAAGTGTTTGATAGTCAAGTGTTTGACAGTGAGGTGAATGATAAGTACAAAACATATGAAAGGTATCATGCAGTTCCACCTCCCTATACTGGGAACTTCATGCCCCCTAAACCTGATTTGGTACTTACTAATAAGGATGAGTATGTTTTTAGTGAGTCAATAACTAGTGTGCCTTCAGTTGAAACTAGTAAAGTTAAGACTAGTGAGTCAAAACATAAGTCTGTTGATGAACCACTCATTGAAGATTGGATATCTGACAGTGAGGATGAAAATGAAACTCAGTCTAAGTCTAAACAGAGAAAACCTAGTTTTGCTAAGGTAGAATTTGTTAAATCCAATGAGCATGTAAAATCACCTAGGGAGTCTGTAAAGCAGGTAGGAAACAATGAGCAAGCTAAATACCCTAGGAAAAACAGTCAAAGTCCTAGAGGTAACAAGAGAAACTGGAATAATTTGATGACTCAGAAATTAAGAAGTAATTTTGAGTTTAAAAATAAAGCTTGCTATGTGTGTGGCAGTTTTAACCATCTGATAAAAGATTGTGATTTCTATGAAAAGAAAATGGTGGAAAAACCTGTATGGAACAATGCTAGAAGGGTGAATCACCAAAATTCTCAAAGAATGTCTCACCCTCATCCAAAAGGAAATTTTATTCTAAAAGCAGTTTTAATAAAATCTAGCCTTAAAACACTTAATACTGCTAGGCAAAACTCTTCAAAAGCAGCAGTATCAGTTAATACTGCCAGACCAATTAATACTGCTTTCCCAAGACCAACTGTGAACTGTGCAAGACCAGCAACAAATGTTTTTAATGGAGCACATTCACATGTTAAGAGGCCCTTTAACAAGTTTACAACAAATAAGAACAGTAATTTCAATGAAAAAGTTAATACTGTTAAGGGACATGTTACTACTGTTGGGCTAAAAGCAGTAGTAAGTGATAATAAGGGAACTGAGGCTAATGTTGTTAAGGCCTCAGCATGTTGGGTATGGAGACCAAAGAAAAAAGTTTTTGACCATGTCTCCAGACACAATGGTGCATCAATGAGCTTTAAAAGATTTGACTATATTGATGCACAAGGCAGATCCAAGTCAGTAATGACTTGGGTCCCTAAGAGAAATTAATTTTCTTACCATTATGTGCAGGGCAATCCACAGCAAGAATTGAAGGATAAAGGAGTAATTGACAGTGGATGCTCTAGGCACATGACAGGAAACATATCATATCTTACAGATTATGAAGAAATTGATGGAGGATTTGTTGCCTTTGGAGGTAGTACCAAAGGAGGGAAAATTACAGGGAGAGGTAAAATAAGAACTGGTAAACTGGATACTGAAGATGTGTATTTTATAAAGGAACTTAAGTTTAATCTCTTTAGTGTCTCACAAATGTGTGACAAGAAGAATAGTGTTGTTTTTACTGATACTGAATGTGTTGTTCTATCTCTAGACTTTAAGTTAACTGATGAAAGTCATGTTTTTCTTATAGTTCCTAGAAAAGACAACATGTATAGTATTGATTTAAAGAATGTTGTTCCTCAAGGAGGTCTTACTTGTTTATTTGCAAAAGCCACACTAGATGAATCAAATCTTTGGCATAGGAGACTTGGACATGTAAATTTCAAAACAATAAATAAACTAGTTAAGGGAAACCTTGCAAGAGGTTTACCTTCAAAACTTTTTTAAATTAATCAAACCTGTGTTGCTTGTCAGAAGGGAAAGCAACACAGAGCTTCTTGTAAGACCAAAGTAGTCAGTTCAATCAGCCAACTATTACAAATGTTGCACATGGATTTGTTTGGTCCAACATTTATAAAGAGTCTAATGAAAAAGATGTATTGCCTAGTTATCACATGTGACAACCGTGGTTTGAGCGGGTTAGCTTATACCTTTAGATTTTAGTTTAATGCCCGTTTTATGTGATTCTTGTGTGTTATGTGATCGTTTTGGTTGTTAAGTGAAGTATTTATATGTGCATGGGATCATTTTAGAGTTTAATGATCATCTTATTATGTGTGCATGGGTGTTAAAGTTAAGTAAACCATTCGTTCGTGAGTGGTGATTATGGAAATGAAAGACGTGTTGCCTGCATTGCTACGTCAAATTCTTGGTTTTAAAGGTTAAAGTGTTTATTGAATATGTATGGCTTTACGAAGGAAAGATGTGGTTGAAATATGGAAGTTTGTATCAAACTTTCCATAAATAGCAGGTGAATTTGGAAATGAAAAGTTATTTTTAGAAAGTGCGGTTTATTGCGTTTATGTGAAAAGGTTTACTCAAATTAGCTTAGGTTTTTATAAAAACTTAAGGTAATGCAAGTAAATATGTAATTAATAATTAAATACAAAAATATATATGTAATTATATATATGGTCGATCGGTTATGAGGAATTAAGAGAGTTTAATGTGCAAATTTAATAAAACTAGAGTTTTAGGGGGACTAGGATGCTAATTAAGGGTATTTACTAAAAACCTATCACAAAATTCTGCATTCCCATCCATAATTTCGTCCCATACAGCCCCCATAACCATCTAGGGTCGACTCCCATCCCTAAAAACAAGGAACCAATAATTTGGATCAAGAAGTAAGCAAGAATTGGTGTTAGGATCATGTAATCAAGAGGTAGGTATGTTTAATCTTAATTAATTAGTGTTTACATGTAACAATTAATGTATGATGGATTAGGGTTTCATAAAATACAGATCTTAATGATGTTCTAATGTTATAATAGTGATTAGTGTTGAATTAGGGTCATAATCATACGAATTGCATGTTAGGGTTTGCATGAAATCATGATTTAGGGTTGAGCAGAATTAAGGCTGTGTTCACGAGCGATTTTCTCTATGATAGAAAATGATATTAAAGTGATTCTTTTTTTTAAACAGTAGCCCTCTGAGTCTTCTTTCCAAAAAATCCAGCCTCAAAGGTTTTCATGGTCGGGAAGGTGGTCAAAACGTCTTTACACTAAAAGTTGTCAAAACTGGAAATACGAATCTAATTTTGGTCATTTTGTGAAGGTTTAAAACCCACTTTAAAACTTGAATTAAAACTTGTCCTCCTCCAGAATTTAAGTTTTATATATGTATAAAGAAACCTCAAAAGGGCAAGGGCCAAAAGTTAGTCTAAATGGGGTAACTAGTCACATACATTTTAGTGAACAATAAGATCCAAATTGGGACTGTTTTGAAGTTTGATTTTCTTAAGAGCACTTATGCATGTAAATGGTTATTGGGAATCACATGGTAGTCAGTAGACACATAAGGGAACATGTGTGATTTTTGGTATGAATTATAAGGGTCTTTAGATAAGGGTTTTAGGGGCATAAAGTCACGCTAAAATTCTGCAGTTTTGGTTAAAATGAAATCGTAAATTGTAATGTGTCATTGAAGTGGTTAAGGTTGGGCATGGTGTTCGGTTGACCCATGGTGGTTAATCAAACCCTTAGACATCCATCATATGATTGTTGCATGTGCTTAAGCTTTTGGCTTAGTAGCGTGTAACACGTGTTGTTTTGATTGTTTAGTTTTGTGCAAAGGATTTGGAATTGCTTGAGCATTCAGGTGAGTTTCATAGTCCCATCTTTTTACATTGTTTTAAACTTGGGATGGAAATGATGCTAGTATGAAAATGCTTTGATTACTGTGATAATGTGTTTAGAGTGATGCATGGACTGTATGTGGCTATTATATGTTATGTGCTACATGTTCGGGATATGGTACACTCCAAGGCTTTGTGATCAAATGGAGTGGGTTTTGTGGTACACTCCAGGGCTTTGTGATCAAATGGAGTGGGTTTTGTGGTACACTCCAGGGCTTTGTGATCAAATGGAGTGGGTTTTGTGGTACACTCCAGGGCTTTGTGATCAAATGGAGTGGGTTTTGTGGTACACTCCAGGGCTTTGTGATCAAATGGAGTGGGTTATGCGAAAGAGACGTCTCGTAGATCGTATGAATGGTATTGGTTTGGATTGGATTTGATTTGGTTTACATGGTAGCTTATATGATAGTTCACTTATTGTCATGCAGTGTTTTTCATTTATCACAGTAATGATTTTAATGGATTTATGTTGTGTCTTAAACCTATGTCTCTCACCAACTTTATGTTGACGTTTTTAAGCATCATTTTCAGGTAATCAGCGTGAGACTAATGATGCTAGGAGAAGTGGGTAGAGAGACCTTAGGATTTGCTTATGGAGCTCTCTTTATTTGGCTTTTCATTTTATAGACTTATGTTTGTCGAATTATTGTTGTTTGGGATTGTTGATTTGCTTTTATGTTGGTTTATGCTTTGCGCGTGTATGACATTACTTAATAATGCAAGACTCCTTTATCTTGTGTTGGGTATTGTTATGAAACATAGTGTCCCCTTTAGTTATTTTCTTCTCCTTTTAGTATCACCATTGTGTTGTAATGATATCCATGACGTTACGCCTCGTGTTTCCGCCTTGGCGGGGTGTTACACGTCAACTCCAAAAGGGTCTTGATGTTAAGATAGTTAGTGATCGAGTCAATAGTATATATATATATATATATAATATAGGTGAATTTGTGAAAAACCAACTCACGAATAAAATATAATTCCGGAAGTACCGACTTTGAAAGTAACCCCTTCTAGTCGTTTTTCGGGTCATTTTTTGTTCCTGACGAGGTGTGAATTGAACTTCGTGTTGACGTTTGTGATCGGGATTTTGAATTGATTAAGATTTTTGGTTTGGGATTCTAAATTCTACAAATGAAATGTAAAAACAAGTAAAGGCAAGCTAGAAACGAAAGAAATTAAGAATTACACACGAAAACAATAACAGGAATCTAAAAACGCACCCTAAAAACCTAAAACTTCAAATTTTAACCCTAGAAAAGCAAATTTAGCTTATAAAAGTCATAAATGATAAAAGAAAATTTTTTAAAAAAGAATTATAATTTTTGACTTTTATTTTATTTATTATTAATTAAAAACACTTTTAATCTAAAAATAATATTAAAAATACTAAACAATTTTGTAAAAATCTAAAAAAATCATGAAAATTACTTTAAGTTATGAAGAATGCAAGAAAATAAGACTTTTGAAAAACAGCTTATACATAAGCAGTTCATAAGCAAAACAACTTATAAAGCTCATTGACTAAAAACCCTTATATATTTAATAATGCAAATGATGAATGGAAAAGACCCAAAGGCATGTTGGTAGTGGGAGGTGGTGATGAATACGTGTGTGTGTTAAGGGAGAGGTCTCAGGTTCGAACCTGGACCTATCCTTTTTAATTTTTTTTTATTTTTGAAATTTTTTTGCTAAAACTTAAAAAGCATAAGAAAATAAGCAACTTTTGTGAAGGAACTTTTTGCAAAAGTTAATAATAAGCTAGAAAAAGCTGTTTGAAAAGCTGAAAATGGCTTAAATGCTTGTTAAGTTTTATAACTAAGCTGCTTGGCCTTTTTTATAACTAAATAGCATTAAGAAACTTAATAAGCTAAGAATATATTAAGTCAATGACTAAATAAGCACAAAGGACTTCAAATAAGCAAACTTAATCAGCTAGAAACAATTTAAAAACATTAAGACAGCAGCTTGAAGAGGTTTAACAAAGGATTTTTTAACTACTTTTAAAGGCTATGACAGGTTTAGACTTAAGACAAAAATAACAAATGCATAATTAAACCAAACTATTTCTACTGAATAATAGACCCTAAACAAGCATGAAATTGACTCAAAGAAGCTTCTAAAGAAGATTTAACCAAATAAGTTGTTTTATAAGACTTTATCCTCACAGATTCAAACCATTACTAGATTAAACCTTAAAACTTAAATTTAAACCTAAAGAACTAATTTAAACTTTATAAGAGCTTATAAAAGTTGGCTTAAGAGCTAAAAGTGGTTAGGCAGCACTAACTTGTGTTAGTGCTGCTTATGCCAAACACCCCTTTAAAATATGATTTTACATTTTAAGCATATAAAAACTTATTTAGCCTAAGATCTTTGAAAACAAATAAATAACTAAGAATTTTAAAGACTGATTAGCATATTCCAATCACCAATAAGAACTTATTAATAAGCTAGACTAATTGACATAATTTTGGCTTTTTTAAATAGTTTTAAGTAATAGAACATAAAATGCTTTAACTAAATGTAATAAGCAACTCTAAGGCATAATAAGCACAATGAAGACATTATTAAGCACGAATAAGCCAACAAATAAGCTGAACATTAAATAGGTTGTAATAATAAGATGAGAACTCACTTTTTATTG
>BQNB010028110.1:0-35921 GCA_026074375.1 Tanacetum coccineum | reverse complement strand
GTTTTGAAGAATGGCATAATTTATGGGTTTCGTGTTCACTTTATGTTTCACAAACAATGGATCTTGTTCTTTCAAAAGCATTTTTGAACGACTCTTTTCACTTAGCTCTAATGTTTCATCAGAATCAGGAACCACAATAGTATCCATTTTAAGAATGGTATTCCCGTCATACAGCTTTGGCTTTGACTCCCGAGCTTTCTTCAGACAGAAAGGTTTTTCAAAACCGATAGCTTGTTTCGAGGAATGATCATAACAAATTTTGGATTTAGTCATCATATGAACAGTTTGTGCAGATTGACCTCTTTTGAAAATGATGTTGTCAAGTTGCTTAATTTTCTTTTCTAAAGCAATTTCTCTATCAATATTTCTGTTTTCTTCCAATTTCAAATCATTTTTGAGTTCAGAAACTGTTTTCATTAAACAATCCTTTTCTTGCACTTGTTCGAAAAGATTTTGCTTAAGACGTACAATCTCGTCAAACTGTTCATTTGATCCTGAAAAACTGTTTTCAACATTTTGTTTCTCTTTCAAATCTTTAATCTCTTCTTTATATCTGTCAAGCTCGGTAGTCAAAGCTTTATTAACAGTGTTGCAATGCGTCACTTGGGTAGTTATTTGATCAAACATAGACAATATCAGGACATCTTGTTGAGCAGAAGAGTTAGAATTCTGAACAGTTTCCTGTTGTGTTTCACTCAGATACTGAGAATAAGGAATGATATTGCTATCACTGATTATGTCAGTTTCTGACTGACTCACATCATTAGACTGTTCAGAAGACGTCATAATCTGCTCACTTTGATTGAATAAGTCATAGTTCAGATTATCTTGATTGTGTACCTCAGTGAGTGCATCTGAGCCATTCCTTGAGAGATTGGCCATGAGAGCAATCTTGGCTGAATTGAGTTCATCACAGTCCGAGTCATATGCATCCAGATCATCGGCTTGATAAGCAGCATTGTGGGTAATGACTGACTGAGAGGATTGATTATCAGGAAGTCCTGGATCAGCCAAAAATGCTATTTCATCCTCTGTTAAAGCTTGACCACTGGCTTGAGCTTGGACCAACAACACTTTATCGTTAAACCATGTGTCATCCCTTTTCCTCTTGGGCTTTGTGCATTGCTTGGCAATATGACCCTCCCCTTTGCAATTGTAACAAATAACAGTCCTTTGTTTCCCCGTGTTGCTACCACTTGCACCAGGTGTGTATTTTCTTGTTGTTCCAGCAGCATAAGTAGTTTGTCTCCCCTGAACCGGTTGCACAGTCACTTTTCCATCATAGATGGTGGCTTGTTGACGAGGGTTTGACGAAGTCCTTAGCTGATTGTTCGTAGTAGGATACCGGGATGTGACAACAGCAGTCAGCATTACACACACACACACACACACCACACACACACATCAATTGGATCATCCCCTTTCTGGAACACTGGAACAACTAGACTGGAGTCTGGTGGGGAAAATTCAGGTTGTTTTTGTTGATAAGCTGTGGGAGCATATTCCAATTGTGGGATTGATGGTTGTTGAGAATAAACGTTGTGGTGAACAGTGGATTGATACTCATTTGTTGGATAAGTAATTGAAAGAGGTGTTGATTGATTGGTTGTGAATTGTTGAGTTTGATAAGGTGTAACAAACTGTGAAGACTGATATGGTGAAACATGAAGTTGAGATAGAGACTGTGGGTGAGTGTGTAGATGAGATTGATAAGTTGGCTGAGTTAAATGGTGAGATGCAACTAAAGCAAGAGGATCGGGGTTGCGTTCATGCATCAAACGAACTTCATTTGCATGTCTTTCATGTTGTTGCAGGTAAGCATGAAGCTGATCAACATTGGTAGTGTCAAGTCTTTGACCAATTTAACATCAGTAACAAATTTTGCTCCATTCATCAGAGAGATAGTGTTTAAAACTTGGAGTTAACTTGAAACTGCTCGTCAATGGCATCTTGTAAATGTTTCATATCATTGAGTAACAGAGTGAACCTCAAGTAAGTACTCATTAACGTCTTCTCCTTTCTTGTAAGTGAACTTAACGAATTCATCAAACACTGCCACCACGTTCTTGTTTTGTTAATGACGTTCTTGTCATTAGCATTGAATCTTCCTCCCAAAGATCCTTTTGCCACCGTGTTGACTCACACTAGCAGAGATTTCAGTTGGTAGGCCTTAAAGAATGATGTTTATAAGCTTTGATGCGCAATCTGCTTGAATGGCTTCAGCTGGAGTTAGTTCAACAAATATCCAGTAAGCTTGTTACTCCATCCTCAGTGATTGAAGCCAACAAGTGGTCCTTTTATCAACAGATTCAATAATCATTTCTTCATGTGGTCTATTCATCATAGAAAGTTTTCCTTTCTGCTTTTCCATAATCAAACCAAGTGTTTTTCAGCATCGGTGGATTGTTGTCTCCTCCAGAAAGAAGTGATTATCAGCAAGAGTCGTCCAATGTTGGTATCAAAAAGATTACAAATTGATCGATCGGTGGTAGAAAGAAATTGTGTTTGGTTACGTGATTGTTGAGTCTTGAAATGAAACTACACGGGATTTTACAATTCTTGACAAAACCGGGAAAACAAGTGTTTGTTTCACGGGATTTTACAAGTCAAAGAAATAACCGTATAATTTAAAAATTGAGTTTGTTAAGTTTAAACTTAATTTATTTTCACTAGTTCGGTTGACAAAAAACAAGCTAGTTCGGTCCAACTCGTTCGGTTCTCCTCGTTCGGTCCTACTCGTTCGGTCCTACTCGTTCGGTCCTGCTAGTTCGGTCCTGCTTGTTCGGTTGTCACTAGGAAAGAACTCGTTCGGTTGTCACTAGGAAGGAACTCGTTCGGTTGTCACTAGGAAGGAACTCGTTCGGTTGTCACTAGGAAGGAACTCGTTCGGTTGTCACTAGGAAGGAACTCGTTCGGTTGTCACTAGGAAGGAACTCGTTCGGTTCAAACTAGAATATGCTAGTTCGGTTGACTTGTTCGGCTTACTCGTTCGGTTTCCTTGTTCGGTCCAACTCGTTCGGTCCCAACTACTACGAAACTCAAATTTTCAAAACACAAAAAAACACGATTTTTAATGGTTTTTAGCAAAAATTCTTGTACAACTAGTGTTACTAACCCTATAGGAACAATAAAAATGAAAACTTTAAGGTTTTTAAGCCAAAAAATTTGAATCACAATATGCACTTTGTAAAGGTTTTTGAACACAAATCAAACACACAAAACTAACAACACCACACCCCCCCTCTATGGCATCTTGATACCAATTGAAGAATACCAGTAATCATTATAAATCAAACCAAGAACAAGAGTCATATTAAAAATTAAAATAAATGAAAAAAAGGAAAAAAAAAAATAAAAAGTGTGGGGGTGGGGGTTGGTGGGGGCAAGAAAATTGAGAGCTCCTACCATTTCACTACACGAATTAGAAGATGAAACAATGGGAGGTCTTTTTATACCTCACCTCCTAGGTCCACTCAGCTCCACCTAAAGGTACAACCATCAGTAGGACTGAGAGACCTTTGCGATAAACCTTACCGAAGACCAATGTCTACTTACTCTCTCAGTGACCACTCTTGGTGCAGAAAGTGAATACTCAAAATCTGAACTTAATTGCTCACAAGCTGCTTGTTCAATGGAGGTAGTAGGAAAAGCTGGTTTCAGAAGGTAAAATTTATTGGAGGATAAACTCAAAGGTAGAAACAGGATGTTTGTGTATGACTATTACTGACAAGGAAGAGGATGTTTGAGCCAATGTGGATCCTCTTATCAGCTGGCTAAGGCATGTATAGCGCTGAGCTAGGCTGTCAACTGTTTCCTACTTGTGTTTCTCATGTAGCTGATATTCGCCTAAGTTCCTCCTATCCTTCTAAGAGTTTGTCTTGGTTGTTCTGATGTTCCCTCCTGCTGGTGCTACTACTGTGTTCCTTCATGCTAGATCCTCCAACAAGGGTAAATCTCCTTGATCTTTAAGAAGACCCTCCAGTCAAAGAAAGAACATTTAGCAAATAAGAGGAAGACAGGTTTTGGTAGAAGAAGTGCTGCTAGGAGAAGATAGTAATGAAGAAGAGCAGGATGAGTTGGAAAGAGAGATAGAAAGAGATGCAGAGGAAAAGACAATAGGATGTGCTGAATTTCCCATCAAAATACTATACAGATACCTGCTTGTGACGACATAATGTGTCAAGTATCAAGCAATCAAGGACTACTACGCTGATCTTTTAAGGTCCTTATTTCAATGAAGATAACTTTGGCTGAAAGAATGGAAGCTCTGATCTGCAAAAGAATAAGAGATTTTGCTGGCACAAAGTTTCAGGACAATAGGAATAAACCTATCGACATATGCACAACGATAAGAGGCTATATGAGAACTTTTATGAAGAATCAAAGCTCCACCATTTATTCTAACAGGATGGACCATGAAGCATGAGAAGTCATTTTCTGATGATCAACTCAAAACTGAGTTTGACAAAATCAGAACAGCTGTTGCAGAATTAAAATCTATAAACATTAGGAGGTCTCTTAAAATACCTGGTGCAGATTTGGAACAAGCTAGTTCAAAGAAAGTCAAACCTCATTGATCTCATCCAAAGTCTTCTGGTCCTGAAGAATCACAAGCAAACCAATCTGCTGAAGTTCCACCTAGCTGCTAGACCTGCAAAAAACCATCATGAATTTTCAATCACAAATCTACTGATCCTTCTGCTGAGCCAAAGAACCCATTCCCTATGTACCAGTAGAAAGTCTCTTGGAGACCAGAAGAAGTCCTCATACTGAGTTGGAAATTAGACTGCTGATGAATATGTCCTTCCATTAGAGTTCCTCTCCTGATGATTCCTGATTACATCTGATGATGAAGATACCCTCCTAGTTTTTGGCCTGCATTAGTTTTGCTGTCTTGGGACGAAGATGCTTAACCAACACTGACTGCGAGTTGTACAATGCGCTTTAGACTACTTTGAATAAATTTCTTCCAAGTACTTTACTATATCTTAGGGAAATTCTTCATTTGGTTAAAGGAAAGATATGTTTTAAGCATTAAGGCAGGGTAGTATCGTACTATGACGAGCATCCTCTCAGGCAGGGTGGGGGTGGTGGTGTTGGTGTTCTAGTAATGAACCTATGGGTGATCTACAGTCTTGTTTATTTTTGAATCTCATGAAGGTGTACTGGTGCTGGTGTTGGGCAGATCATCAACAATGTGGGTTATCGAGAGTTGGATGTTATTGTTTCCATTTTCAGGTGCTCAAAGTGTATGAGACAGTGTCTGCAAGATTCCTTATATGTTTGCAATGAAGCCTCCTTATCTCTTCAACAGCTGCAAACTCATAAAAAGAAAAAAGATGTTTGAAGGCACAAATTGAGTTGCAATGATGAGATTAGGAAAGATATGACATATGCTGAGCAAAGCTGATTTCAGTTCATCAAGAATCAGTTGCTGCTAGTCTTCTTCTACATGACAAACGAGGTATCTGTTGTCACTCCTCTTGTATATACTCTATCTTTTGTTTATGTATGATGATTAGTCTTTTGTTTTCATCTATCTTTTGTGAAAGTGCTTGTTTGTAAATGGTTTTATTACTTCTTGGAAAATCTTTGTTTTTTTGGGTATACTCTTTGGGGACCTGGATTCACTTGCTTTTTTTTTAAACTGCAGATGTAGCATCCATGGTTTTCAGGCTCATCTTTGTATTTTCAGTGAATCGAATTTGTTTAACTGGTTTATGGCACAATCATTAAGAAGTACAATATGTTTTTTATGCATACACTCTATGTGCTCTCAATTGCCAGGCCCTTTATGGCTAGAATTAATAGAATTTTACGGTTCTCATTGGCCAAGGCCATCAGAGCTAGAAGCAATTGAGGTATGGTTCAATTCCCAGGTCTATGACCAAAAGACTTGATAAATAGCTTAAGCGACTTGCTAAAATCATAGAGTCCTCAAATGACTGATGTTTCGAGTACCCATGAGTTGACAGATGAGCGTCTTTCGCGCATCCACCATGGGATACAACACTTTCATGGCGTCCCAATGGGAATTGTCTAGCCCACACGGCAACACGGCTATGTGAAATGGCTTATAAAATCCGATGATGGTTGCTAGTAGTTACCCAAAACTGATGGTGTTTTCACTTTGCCATATTCTTGGAAGAAAATGGTTAGTCTAAAGGTACTGCTCTTGGTAAAGACTAAATCAAATCCGTGATGGCCTTGTGATGGTTTTGCCAAAAATCATTCGGATCTTAACTATCGCCAATGTTTTCATGTACTAACGAGGATGGAAAATGTCCTCAATCTCCTCCATGGATTGACCCGCTTTCACAGTGCCTAATAAGGACTGACTAGCCCAACAGTGGAATGGGCTACTTGGTAAAGGTTTCATCAAACCCATTTTCAAAGTAGCTTGGTGTCTTGTTGTAGTCCCAACGATTAGAGCCTAATTTTCTTGTTGCTGGATTCAACACATATGAAGGTTGCTTTGTGTAGTCGGTTTCAAAGATGATGAGTTGTTCCATCCTCGGTGTTTTCAACGAAAGATCTATCTAGAAACTATACTGAAGTTGCAACTGTGTTCAAATTCAAGTTTAGGGGTAGGATTGTTTAGGAATTTTGTAATAGATAGTTACTACTGAAGTAAGGTATGGAGTTCCTAACTGGTAGAGTAAAAGTTCCTGCAGTGCGCGAGCGTAGTATTCCAACGGTAAGGATTAATGGTTATTAGTTAGTGCTGACATAACAAATATTATTCCTGCTTGGTAGTATCAATATTAAGTCTGTAGTATTATGCTTACTCCGGTTGATAGAAAGTTAGTTAGAGATATGTAGAATGCATAGATATATCCTGGGAAGTGATAACACTTATCTTTTTAGCTTTGTATCGATCTTAGGAAACCAGTATTAGTGGGTATCATGCGTTATTTTAAAAACCTACGGTGATATATGAAACCATCGATCAGAAAAACACTTTATTATTAAATTGAAAAGATCCATAAGAGTGATCGCATTATTTTTAGTAAAAAAAAAATTCATTAACTTTGTTGTTTATATTCCGACGTAAACAATAGTTTCAATTGTTAGAGTCTCGTCTTTAGAGTTGCTTTTTGTTACATAAGTAGAAAAAAAAAAAAAAGAGAAAGGGTGTTGTAGAAAGGTGGTAAAAAAAAAAAAACAACTCAAAACCTTAACAGCTTGAAGATCTATCTAGGGGCCAGACCTACAAAATCCATACGGATATACTTACTCTCTCATACCTATTATTGACAATACTTGAGAATCTTTTCAGTTAATATACCATACTATAAATAAAATAAAAAGATAACTATAAACTAAATAGTATAATAATATATATATATATATATATGCTATTATATTCAAATCAGTATGTTTGAAAGATAATGTTTGATTATAGGCGTAAATAAGCAGTCAAAAGAAAACTTAAAGAGGAAAGTATCGTTAATTTGTCAAAAATTTTACCCCTGAATAGTATATAAGTAACGTAACTTTTAGCAGCACTAAAGTTAGGCTAGCATTACTAAGTTTTACTAGTAGCAGTACTAACGTTTCGCACTTATAGTTTTTTGCAAACTACTAGCCATCAACGTTAATTGAGACATTCATTTACCAGATGTCGTTTTCCTATAATAGCCATTTAAAAATAAAGGGTTTTTCTTTCTGTCTAGTTAGGACATGGTAAATAGTTGACCATTTTTTTATGTGGTGAAAACCAACAATGAAACATCAGCATTATAAACAAAGCAACCACATTCACACCAAATCAACATAACCATTATAATCGAATAACCTTAAGCGCTAATCCTTGCAAATTTAGTTCCAAACAAAAGCGCGACGCGCGCGATCCAAAACATCTTGCATAGATGCTCATATAACTGATGAGTATTAACTTTTAAGCTTAGCGCGTGACTAATATCATTATCAGAATTAACCTATTTTCATCACTTGGCAGCTCTTGCACTCCATTCTCATATCCCATATTGTATAATCAACTGCAGCTTATACCTCGCTAGTTCCATATAGCCTATACCCCATCCAAACAAAGCATCTAGTATATTATCAGCTATGCCAATACACATATAGACAGAGGCAGCACTAAAATTGAGACTAACAGATTAACTTTTTCCTTCAATAAACTATATCAAAACATGCCAATTATTCATCACAAAGCACACTAGCTTAAATTACTAAGATAGACATGTGGAATTCCATGAGGATCCTATTTATGCATAAACCCAATGAATAAAAGATTAAAAACTGTTCTCTAAACGAATACAACCCCTCAAACAATACTTCAGATATTAAGTAATCCCAATGACAAGTAAACTAACAAGTTAAACTTTGCTAACATCAAGAGCCTTTATGAGAAGATCTGTTAACATTGTGGTTCTTGTAATCTTGAATCACTTGAATCAACTTCATCTCATAAGAAATCTACGATGAAATTGTGCCTAATCTCATTGTGCTTGTATTATAGACTGAAACCGAGTATTCTACACAATATAAAATGGTGTCTTTATCATTATCACTATAAATCTTGGTGTTCTGAAATTGAACCCATAAATCAAGCATTTGATTTGGGATCCATAACACCTGTTCCAGAAGCCATTAGCGCGCGCAGTCCGCGCGCAAGCGACTCTGCATCAGTGTGAGAATTGGCTACTATAGTCTGCTTCTTACATTGCCATGAAATCAACCTCTTGCCAAGAAATTGACAACCTCCTATTCGTTGATTTTCGTGTCAGAGCGCAAGCTCTAGCATAATCACTAAATCAAGAAAAGGGCATTCCAAGCGTCAGAAAAGGTGCGCCAAATCTACAAGCGAATAAAACGCAAACAACAGCCCCAATTATAGTTGACCTTTCAAGTATCTAAAGATCCTCTTCATAGCATGAAGATGTAGGTTTTAGGTGTAACTTGGAACCTTATACAAGCACAACACAGGAAACATTATGTCAGGCCTAGAAGCTGTTAAGTATATCAATGATCCAATCATTGATCTGTATAAATGAACATCCATGCTATCAGCTTCTTCATCCTTAGCCAATGCCTTATTAGGTTCCATAGGAGTGCTTGTTGTCTTCACAGTGACAAAATCAAACTTCTTCAATATTCAGCCTCATATTGTGTACTTGGGTAATATAGATTTCCTATTCCTCCTTATGTTGTGTCTTGGGGCTATACTGTGAAGTAAAGGTGAGTCCCCCAGTAGAACTTTCTGGAATCTTTTGTGCATCAAAACCCTTCATACTCATTCACTTTAAAGAAGCTTCTTTGTGGAGCCCATAGATGATATCATAATCAACTCCTGTGTATAACAAGATATCACCTTAGATTTCTTGAATTACAAATCTTATCTATAGTGATCCTCTTCTAACATCTCCATTTCTCAAAATTAACGTAAGGTAGTATACAAAAGCGTACTCATACACAGGCTCTAGGAGGCTTGATTAACAATATAAAGCTTTTTCTACCTTAATGGAGCACTTTGTTTAGGGATCGGTCTGGAACACACACCAAAAACTAATAGGAGGAGTTGAGCAAACAGATACCTCCTCTTCAAATAGTAGACCATACATAACATAGCGGAGCACTACTTCACATCCACACTAACTGGTACAACAATGAACCCCATATCTCTATAGCAACTAATAAAAAGGCCAAAAAATAACCTGATTGCTTCTATCCTAGCACAGGATCAAAAACCACATCATAATCAATGCTTCTTCTTTTTGAGGTTATTGTAACTCCTTGGTGCAACCAGTCTTTGCCTGTTTCTATAACAATTCCTCTCTCATCTTTCTTGTTTCTAAAGACCCATTTGGTTCTAATGGCCCTCTTGCCATTAGGTAGATCAACCAGTGTCCAAACCTTCTGAAGTTGAAATTGTAGAAGCTCCTCTTGCATTGCTTCCATCCAGCTTGAATCTGTTAAAGCTTGGATCACCTTTTTGGGTTCTATTTGAGAGAGAAAATAGGCAAACAAGCAGTTCTTATAATCTTTGTGTTTTGTTCTTCTCTGCTTGCTAATGTAGCTGACCATAGCAGTTTCTTCAAAAAAATTGATCATTCTCCTTGTTTGAATAGCTAAATTTATATCTCTAATAATCTGGTCTTATAAGGATGATTCCTTTATAAAATCTAGTTGTGGGAATAGGACTGACATTCTGTGGATTCCAAATGTTTAGTGTCAGCCTCACACCCACATCTCTCAATATATATGCACCTCTAAAGATACATTTAGAATCCTCAATCAGAGCATAGAGGATCAGTTGGGAAGATATCGCATATTGTCCAAAACTTTGCCCAGCAGCACTAACAGATTGAGTAACATTATTTAAGTCTTGTTAGTGTTGACTAGTGATAGTAGCTTCTCCTTACACCAACCAATCTTATAGTTTACTTGATCACATTGTTTTCTAAGGAGCTTCCTTCTGAACTCTAACATCTTTCTCATTGACTCGATATTATCACCATCATTTGCCGGATACAGAGCAATCATTCTTCTTTCTCTCCAGCATTCATCAATAAACTCTCGATTGTTAGCGTGCGACAGTTGCGCGCGCGCGAAGAGAATTAGCTCAGAATCAAAAAAAAAAAAAAAACAACATAGGTAGCAGAATATATTCATGATTAGAATGCTTTTTCCTGTCCAGTTAGCGCCACTGCAATTAACATTTGTCCTCTATACATGCTCATCATTATTTTTGATTTCCTACAGTAACGGCTCATAATTCATGGGATTTGTGGTCAGTGAATCAATATCGAAGAAGAGGCGCATTATTCTAAGACCACTTCCACGCAACATTAGGTTTAATTTTAAGAAATTTAATATGCAGGTTCTCTTCAACTTTCTTGGTTCTAGTGTTAAATACCCAAAATTCCTTACTATTTACAGAGTATCCAACCAAGAACCCCTCATCAGCCTTCCCTTCAAACTTGCCTAGATGAACATAAAGATATCACTAAGACAAGTAACATGGACACCCAAAAGTTCACATGAAGTCTAGATTTGGTGATCCTACAAACTAAGAAGTTCAATAACGTAGATCTTCGTTTTACGAAGGCTTTGTTATCACAAACTCTATTCTAACTAAGCAAGCTGTTATCAATTGCTTCAACACAAAAAGTAAGATAAGGTAATAGTGAATTTGTGCTAGCATAGTCCTAGCTGCCTCTAAATAGTGTTTCTATTCTTTCTTCACTACTCTATTTTGTTGTGGAGTACTGGACAACACTAAATTCACTCATTGAGAGTCTTCTCCTTTCACTCACATAACTGATCATTCTCCTATTCTTAAACTCAGACCATTTGTCCACACCAGATATTGTTAAAACCCTTTGATTTATTTGTTTTCTATGCCTGGATAAAAGTTTTAAAGGATCCACTAGTTTCAACCTTAGAGTCAAAAAAGAAACCCAACTAATCCTACTAAAGTCCTCATTGACAATAAGACAATACATCTTTTTGTATTTATACTCTTTACAAATGTTGGATCAAAACAAATCCATATTCAACATTTTGTAAAGGCAGGCTGATAGAGCTCATAAGCTTGTATGCCTATAGGAGGCTTTGTGCTGTTTCCCTTCTGACAAGCAACACATTATTGTCATTTTCAAAAAGTCTTTGAAGGCAAACTCTAAGAGCAAAGGGGATGTAAACAAAAAAAAGAAACAAAAAAAGGCAAAAACAAGGTTTTCCCCTCAACAAGTTTAATTAATCATAGTTTTATAAAAGTTACAATGACCAAGGCCTTCTAATGCCTAAAATCAGAACTCATCTATGTGTACCATTGCAAATAAACAAGTCAAGACCCTCCGGATGGAACAACATTCTTTAAATTAAAAACTATACATATATTTGTCAAGGAACTTTAAGCAGTTATTTGACCTTTCATCAAGTAACTTAAAATCAGGAGATAGAATAAGAAATTCATCTCAGTAAAAAGAACATTGTTTTTTTTATGTCAGCGAAGTTGACATTGTAAGAGCAGAGAAAAGGATAAGCAAACATAAGTTCCTTTACAAATGTAGTACATCTTCAAAGTCTAATTTCCCATCCTAATTTTCACATTATTCTAGTAATTTTACCCGTCCTTTAGGGACTGTCCCTTTAAATGCAACAAATCCCTCCCATCAATGGCTTTAAAATCTGTTAGGTAGGACTATGCTTCTATTCATAATTCCTAGAGCCATATCCACTATCAAAAATCCCTAATCCTGTTAAAAGGGCATATTGTGGATTACCCACGCACTCAAAATAAGAGTGAATTATTTATCTCTGGGGACCCAAGCCATCACTGACGGTGAGTCTATCCTTGAGATCAACATAAGTCAAATCTGTTGGCAGTATGAACCACTGTCTTGGAGATATGCAATTCCTTTCCTGTTGTCTCCAAATCAAGCATGATGAGGACTTAATAGCATTTTCATCATGTCCCTGAACAGCACTAACAACTTACCAAACTCTGATCATACTATTACTAACTACTCAAACTTTTGCGTTCACTATAAATAGAATATAACTTACTCTCTCAAGTTCTAAAATACGCTAACTTAAACGTACGTTGGCTACTTCTGACTCTTAGGCTGCGAGCGCGTGCTAGATGTTTCTTGCGGAGTAAACTTAAAAAACTACATCTGGGGAACTACTACTAGCAGGTAAGAACAACACTTATTTTGTCACACATTTGTGAGACAGAGAAAAGATTAAACTTAAGTTCCTTTACAAAGTATACATCTTCAAAGTCTAATTTCCCAGTCCTAATTTTACCTTTTCCAGTAATTTTACCTCCTTTAGGACTTCCAGCAAATTTAACAAATCCTCCATCAATGTCTTGATAATCTGTTAGGTAGGACTTGTTCCCAGTCATATGCCTAGAGCATCCACTATAAAAAAATCCCTTGATCCTGTAAAGCATATTGTGGATTACCCTGCACTCAAAATAAGAGAATTAGTTTCTCTTGGGGACTCAAGCCATCACTGACTTGAGTCTGTCTTGAGGATCAACATAGTCAAATCTTTTAAGCATGTCTGATCTACCGTCTTTGGAGATATGGTCAATTACTTTTCCTGTTGGTCTCCAAAACCAGCATGCTAAGGACTTAACAGCATTTTCCTTATGTCCCTGAACAACACTAACTACTGCTTTTGTCCCAGCAGTAGTTACATTGTTTACCTTAGCAGTATTAACTTTTTCTTTAAAATCACTGTTTTTAGGTGTTGTTCTTTGATAAATAGTCCTCTTAACTGATGAATGTGACTTATGAAAAACATTTAAACATGGTTTTGCACCGTTCATAGTTGGTCTAGATGCAGCATTATTAACATAT
Source organism: Tanacetum coccineum (assembly GCA_026074375.1). NCBI lineage: Eukaryota > Viridiplantae > Streptophyta > Magnoliopsida > Asterales > Asteraceae > Tanacetum > Tanacetum coccineum. The sequence goes on along the minus strand of BQNB010028110.1, from coordinate 22,581 downwards.
CTGGCAGTACTATTTGATATTGCTGCTCTTGAGGAGCTTTGCTTAGCAATATTAACTAGTACATTGCCAGACTTTGTTAAGACTGCAGTTGGAACAATATTTCTTTTAGGATGTGGGTGAGTCAATTTATTTTGGTGATTCACCCTCTGAGCATTGTTCCATACTGGTCTAACTTCCCTTTGACCAGTAATCCTTCCCATATTATTCAACATAGATTTTTAACCATTTTATTCTCATAAAAGTTACAGTCCTTAATCAAATGGTTAAGACTTCCACATACAAAACAAGCTTTCTTATTGAACTCAAAACCATTCCCTAGTTTTTGAGTCATTAGTCCTCTTTTATCAACCCTAGGACTCTGACTTTTCCTACAATTTTCAGCTTGCCTATATGTGTTTGGTTCAATAACAGATTTCCTAGTATTTTCATTTGATTTAACAAAATTGATTTTAGCATAACTAGGTTTATTCTGTTCAATTAAAGGTTTAGTCACACAATCATCATCACTATCAGACTCCCACTCTTCAACAATAGGTGCATTAGGCCTAACATCTTTAGGTTGTTCCAAATTATTCTTACTAGACTTAGATGCAGTTGATTCATTCCTAGGCACACTAGTGATAGTTTCACTCTTAGTCTTATAGACAGAATCATCTAATCCAGCAAAGGACAGGTCAGGTCTTGAGGGCATGTAGTTCCCAGTGTACGGAGGAGGAACAGCATGATATCCCTCAACCTTCTTAAACCTATCATTTACTTGATTATTTTCCTCTTCAATCTCATTCACACTACTATCAGATGCACTTTCAAACACTTCACTGTTATTCTTATGAATATCATGTAGTTCATTCTCAGTTATTTGATTGTCAAAACCAATACCAGTCTTGTTATTAACACTTATTTGACTGTTTAATAGATCAGTTAGATTCTTAGATGATGTTTCAAACTTTTCAAATTTGAGTTTCAAATCATCCTTTTCTCTTAAAGCCTCTGCTAACTGACTTTTAAGCTCTGTAATAGAATTATCTCTTACCTTAACATCATATTTCAAAAATACAATGTCTTCCTCATAAACAACTTCATTTTTTTTTATGAACAACAATTCTAGCTTCTAATGATTCTAAGCCTAACTAAAAACCTATAATTTCTAGGTAGATTTTTTAAGCTACTCTTCTGTTTATCAAAGTGATCTTTTTAAAGACTCATCATGGATTTTTAAGCAACTTTGGAGCAAGTGGTATACCTCAGAGTCTGAACTGATTGAGACGTGGAGTAACCTAGGACAAATGGGCCATTAAGCAGTCTTGGGTCCTTCTTCACCTAAAGCTCAATCATAACCACCTATCCTATCTTGAACAACCAAGCATTTGCAAGGAGTCCTCTACTGGTATAAATTCATCTAGAACATCTCCATTTCTATTCCTCTATTCCTTGATGCCTCTGCATTCTTAGCAAAGTTGACCTCTCCTAGTGACAGTTGTAATCATCAACCTTTTGTATTATTTAGAGCCAACAGTTTCTTTGCCATCAAAGTTTAGAATTCCTTTCTATATTCTTTAAGCATCTCTCACCTCATGTAAGCACTGGCCACCATACCATTTGAGATCCATCTCTTCAAGATCATTAGTATCAATCTGTTTTAGGTCTTCATTGTCCAACTGTTGACTATTAGATTGACTGACAAAGAAGGAAAAATGACATCATCAGCATAGGATGAGGAAGAAGCTTGTCCTTGTGAGTTAGCAGTAGAAACTTCATGAGCAGTATTAACTGCTTCATTAGTGCTGCTAGTGTTTTCTGAAGATACAAAAGCCATATTCTGAGAGTTTGAGCTTGAGCTTGATTGGCTTTTAATCTCAACTTCATACACCTTCAAGTTGTTGTACAAGTCATCCATGCTCATTGTGTCCAGAATCATATTGTTATCTCATGATCAAGATAATATTGTTCCAAGCTAAATGGTATACTTCTTTGTAACGTAAGATTGCATCTATCCTAGGAGATTTACTTCACCTGAATTTCCAATTGGCTAATGAGTTTCTAAAACCTATCATAGATTTTATCCAGTCCTTCAGATCTTGATGCAGTAAAATTCTTATATTGCTGCTTTAGAATGGTTTTTTGCATTTTCTTTGATTCTTTGTTACCTCCAAACCTAGTCTTAGATAGCTATCCCCTAGGGTCTTTGCATCTGATTCCAATTAAACTTCAATAGGTGCTCTCAGGAAAAAAAACTGCAAACAACAAAAGTGCTTTTTGCTTTCTATTCATTCTTTCTTGCTAGCTTTTGTTCAGCAGTTTTGGGAGGAATAGGACCTTCAGTGCTAGCTGATGCAATAGCAGGTGCATCACCATTCACAATAACCTCCCAAAGAGCATAATCAATGTGAGTAAGATATTGCTCCACAGATCATAATCTCTAGTTTTAAGTACTAGAAGTTTTAGTGTAAACATTGTTTGGGTAGTTTCTGACTGTGATTCCATCTTCTCTTTGATTATGAGATCTTGTGTAGATATAGTGTTCTTCTTATTCAGAGTTTCTCAACAAGCTCTGATACCACTTGTTGATCCCAATGAACAGATCTTCTTAGCTTGTTAAAGCTTAGTTAATCTGGATAAATCCAAACTAACTATAAGAGAAACTATGATTGTGAATACTACAAGTTATGCGGAATCTAACTTGTTAATACAAAAAGTAACAGTAAATACTAAAACTTTGAATATATTGATTGAGCTAATATTCTGCAGTTTACGAGATAACAAGGCTATGAGATATGAATTCTATGCATATCTCTAACTATGTCGTAGGGTTCCTTTTATACACTAAGGAAACCCTAATGGGCTTACAAAACGCGTACAATGATAATGCATATCTATTCCTAATTTAACTCATGCATATCATAATAGCAGTACTAACTATATAAGACTAACAACACTAACTATTAACTAACAGTACTAACGTAACTGGCGAGTAACTAACAACTTTAAATAACAGTACTAATGACTTAGATCTGTTTTTATAAATCTTTATCAGCACACTAACCATCACCAAGTAGTATCAAGTTGAACCACGTACTAACTGTATAAGTCCATAATTCCAACAATGTAACACCTATTTTGTACCAATGGCTCTTGTGCCATATGGGGTAAATCCACCAAGGACTAAACAGGTTGTAACTTGAACTGCAGAACTCGTCTTGCATAGCTTCTATCCAGCTAGGTCATTTAATGCATGGATTACCTTGTTTGGCTCTACTTGTGATAATAAACCTGCCAATATGACAATTTTGAAAATCTTTGTGGTTGATCCTCTGTTACACTGAACTAAACATACCATGTTCAGTCACACTCTTTGTCATCCTTCTGGTTTGAGGTGCTGAATGTAAATCTCCAATGATTTGTTCAAATGGATGATCCTTGTGAATTCTGGTAGTTGGAATAGGACTAACAGGCATGAATTTATCCAAATTGTTCATGTCAGCCTTTGCACCAACACCTTCATCATCTTCTAAATAGACAATCTCTTCCAAATTAGGCATATTTGGATCATCAGCACATCCATAGGACTCCCCTAGATCTTTATCATCACGCATTATCCATTATCCTAGTAAGTATTAACATTGAACTAAACGAGCATTATCCTGTTCCTCTTGTTAAATACTCTAAATGCCTTGCTATTCACAGATACCCAACAAAGAGATCCCTCTACAGCCTTCCCATCAAACTTTACTAGGTGGTCCTAAGTATTAAGAATAGTAACAGACACCCAAATGCTCGTAAAACCTTAAGTCAGGTTACTACCTAGAAAAGTTCATAAGGGGTCTTGTTGTGAGGCTTAATTACTAATACCCTATTTCTACATAACAAGCAGTATACTGCTTCAGCCCAAAAGTAGTAGGTAACTTTGAATCAGGCTAGCATAGTTTCTAGCACCTCTATTAGTGTTCTAATTTTTCTATTTTTCCTTTCCGCTACTCTATTTTGTTGTGGAGTCCTAGCAACACTAAATTCCCTCTTAATACCCTTCATCTCACAGAACTGATTCATGACCTTATTCTTGAATTCAGTCCCATTGTCACATCTAATTACTTTCACCTTAAGTTCTATTAGATTTTCTATGCCAATTATGAATGTTTTAAGGATTTCACTAGTTTCATCCTTAGTGGCTAAAAAGAAAACCCAACTAAACCTACTATAGTCATCTGTGACAACTAGGAAGTACATCTTTTTCATTAGGCTCTTTAAAAATGTTGGCCCAAACAAATCCATATGCAACATTTTTAATGGTTGGTTGACTGAGCTTACAGTCTTGGTCTTACAAGAGGCTTTATGTTGCTTTCATTTCTAACAAGCAACACATGTATAATTATGTTCAAAAATATTTGAAGGTAAACCTCTTACAAGGTTTCCCCTCACTAGTTTGTTCATTGTTTTGAAATTGATATGTCCAAGCCTCCTATGCCATAGATTAGATTCATCTAATGTGGCCTTTTCTAAGACACAAGTTAGACCTCCTGAAGGAAAAATATTCTTTAAATCAACACTGTACATGTTATCTTTTCTAGGAACTCTAAGCAAGACATGATTGTCATCAAGTAGCTTAAAGTCAGGAGACAAAACAACACATTCAGTGTCAGTAAAAAGAACATTGTTTTTCTTGTCACACATTTTTGAGACACTAAAAAGGTTAAACTTAAGCTCCTGAACAAAGTACACATCTTCAAATCTTATTTACCTGTACTTATTTTACCTTTACCAGTGATTCTACCTCCTTTGGGATCTCCTCCAAATGCAACAAATCCACCATCAATTTCTTCATAATTTGAGAGGTAGGACTTGTTTCTAGTCATGTGCCTAGAGAATCCAATGTCAATTACTCCTTTTTCCTACAATTCTAGTTGTGGATTGCCCTGCTCAAAAGTAAGAGAATCAGGCTCTCTTGAGGACCCAAACCATTACAGACTTGGATCTGCCTTGTGCATCAACATAGTCAAATCTTTTAAAATTCATTAATGCACCGTTGTATCTAGAGACATGGTCTCAAACCTTTTGCTTTGGTCTCCAAACCCAACTTGCTGAGGCCTTAACAACATTAGCCTTATTTCCCTTATTATCACTTACTACTGCTTTTTGCCCAGCAGTAGTAACATTTCCATTAACAGTATTAACTTTTTCTTTTAAATTATTGTTCTTATTTATTGTAGACTTGTTAAAGGGCCTTCTAACATGTGTGTGTTCTCTATTAAAAACATTTGATGCTGTCCTTGCACTATTCACTGTTGGTCTTGGGTAGGCAGTATTAATTAGTCTGGCAGTATTAACTGATACTACTGCTTTTGAAAAGTTTTGTCAAGCAGTATTAAGTGCTTTAATGCTAGATTTCATTAAGACTGATTTTGGAACTAAATTTCCTTTTGGTTGGGGGTGAGTCATTCTTTGAGAATTTTGGTAATTTGCCTTTCTAGCATTGTTCCATACAGTTTTCTCTACCATTTTCTTTTCATACAAATCACAATCTTAGATCAAATGATTAAAAATGCCACATTCATAACAAGCTTTATTTTTAAACTCAAAATTACTTCCTAATTTCTGAGTCAAGTTATTCCAGTTTCTCTGGTTACCTCTAGGGCTTTGACTGTTTTTCCTAGGGTATTTAGCTTGCTTTTTGCTCTCTACCTTCTTAACAGACTCACTAGTTGTTTTCACATGCTTATTAGATTTAACAAATTTTGTTTTGGCAAAACTAGGTTTTCTCTGTTTAGACTTAAACTCAGTCTCATTCTCATCCTCACTATCAGATATCCATTCTTCAATAAGAGGTTCACCAACAGAATTAGGTTTTGACACACTAGTCTTAGCATCACTTGTTGCAACATCAGGTATACTAGTTACTGACTCACTAAAAACATATTCTCCCTCATCAGCAAGTACCAAATCATATTTAGGGGGCATGAAGTTCCCAGTATAGGGAGGGGGAACAACATGATACCCTTCACTTGTTTTGTACCTATCATTTTCCTGACTATCAAACACATGACTATCAATCACTTGACTATCAAACCCCACTCCAGTCTTGAACTTATCACTTACTTGAATCTCTAACAGTTTGCTTAGATTTTTAGATGAATTTCCAAACTTTTCTAAAGTAAGTTTTAAATCATCTCTTTCCTTTTTAGCTTTTTCAAATTTCTTTCTAAGCTCTGTTAGTGCATTATCTCTTAACTTAATATCAAGTTTTAAAATCTTTATGTCTTCTTCAAAAACAACCTCATTCTTTTTATACACATCTAGTCTAGCCTCTACAGATTCTAGACCTGCTTTATAAGCACCTACATTTAATTAAGACTTATTAAAATCCTTAGTCAGATTATCATAATGTTCTTTGAGAGTTTCATAAGATTTTAAACATGCTTTAGAACAAGTAGATACCTCAGAATCTGAGCTTGAAGAACCTGAAGATGTATATGCCATAAGTGCAAAGTTTGTAGGTCCTTTTTTAGCCTGATCACTCCAGTCATACCCAAGTCCATCTTGAGCCACCAAAGCTTTTGTCTCTGTTGTTTCCACTGTCACATTCCTCCTTACAGGTTCTCTGTTCCTGTTCTCCCTTGGAGCCCTGCACTCCCTTGCAAAATGACCCTTTTTATGACAGTTATAGCATTCCACCTTTGATTTGTTAAACCCTATGGTCTCAGAACCATTGGCATTAATCTTCCTTCCAGTCTTATTTAGGAATCTTCTGGCTCTCATGGTCAACATAGCCATCTGCCACTTTAGATCCATCTCTTCTAAGTCATCAGCATCAATCTGTTGTAAGTCCTCATCATTTAATTATGGACTGTTAGATTGGTTTGCAAAGAAAGAATAGATCACAACATCACTCATACTATCAGTATTGGCAGAGTTAGAACCATAAGCTTGATTAGAACTGCCAGAGTTATTGGAAGACACAAAAGCCACATTTTGTGAATTTTGGTTTGAGCTTGATGACCCTTTAACTTCAGTTTCATAAATCTTCAGATTGTTGTATAGGTCATCCATGCTCAAGGTGTCTAAATCAGGTTTGTTCCTCCAGATCAAGGTATGAGTCTTCCATTCTGATGGGAGACTTCTTAGAAACTTCAGATTCATATCTTCTTGAGAAATAGTTTCACCCAAAATCTCTAGCTGACTGATAAGCTTTTAAAGCCTATCATAGGTTTGATCAAGTCCTTCTGAGCTTGATCTATTGAAATTCTCATACTGTTGTTTTAGAAGTATCTTCTGAGTTTTCTTTGACTCCTTATTACCTCTAAACCTTTTCTCTATGGCTTCCATCAGAGTCTTGGCACATTTGTAGGTATTAAACTTTAGTTGATGTTCATTTGGAAGAGCCATCAACAGTGTACCTCTTGCCTTTAACTCATTCTTCCTTGCTAACTTCTCCTCTGCAGTTGTAGGAGGATATGTTTGCTCAACACCATCAACAGTTCTCTTTGGTGGAGGTGAGTCTCCATTTACTATTACTTCCCAAAGAGAATAATCTGTCATTAGGAAGTACTGTTCTATCCTTATTTTCTAAAGCTCAAATTCTCCTGGATTAAGTACTGGAAGTTTTGAAGCAGCAACCATTGTTGAAGATCCTGTCTCTATGTTTTCACAAACAAAATAGTTCTGGTATGTGTAGATTGTTTCTTCTTATTCAAAGTTTCTCAACCTGGCTCTAATACCACTTGTTGATCCCACTTGAATAGATCTTGCTTAGCTTGTAAGAAGCTTAGTTGTATTGAATAAATCCAAGACAACTATGGTAGAAACTTTGATTGAATATATCAAAGACTATGCAGAATCTAGTCAATGATACTAAGAAGAATTCTAGTAAAACAGTAACACAAAATTAATAATACGACAGATTACCAAACTTTCAGCCTCAATATAAAACGAACACTCTTAATAGTGTTAGGGTTTACAAAAACCTTGAAGCTATGAATATCAAAGATGTACATCTAACATTATACCCTAGGACCTCCTTTTATACACTAAGGAGTCCTACAAGGCTTACAATACTTTCCTAACTTATCATGATCTTTTCTATAAACAAACTTAATCTCTTAAAAAAATAAGTTATACATATCTTCTTTACAAATAACTAATACTTATCTTCGTAAGTATTCTTGTTCTCCAATTAATCTTTAATCTCATCTCTGTCAGCATATTCCTTCCAGCAGCAGTAACCATTCAGCAGTTGTAACTGAGCAACAGTAACTCTAAGAATATCTTGAAGTTTTTTAAAACCAACATATGATTATGGTAGTTCCAGTAGAAGAAGTTCATGTTGAAGCCTTACAGGTCAAATATCCAATCATAGACTAGGAGGTTTACTATGAAGACACAAGAAGGTATTGGAAAATTATCATAGTTGGAAACCATACAAAAGCTTATCAATTTTTTGCTGAGATGTTGAAGAAATTTGATAGATATGACCAGGATAAGCTTTGGGATTTGGTTAAGGATAGGTTCAGTACAACAGAGCCTATAGGTGATAAAGAGAAGGAATTGTGGGTTGAACTAAAGAGATTGTTTGAGCCAGATAATGATGATACTCTATGGAAGCTTCAAAGGTATATGCATGATCCTTTGGTATGGAGGCTTTATGATACACGTGGTGTTCACCATGTATCTTTAGTAAGAGGACATGAAATCTTTATGCTAGTTGAGAAAGAATATCCATTGACAAGAGGGCTTATGATTGTGATGTTGGCTAACAAGCTTCAAGTGGATCAATATTCAGAAATGGCAAATGAACTTTTAAGGAAAATTTTCATTCTAGCAAACAAACCAAGACACTAAAATGTTTTGAAGCATCCTCTTAGCACAGATGGTTTAATTCGAAGAAACTTGATGATTAATAAGATGAATATCAAGTTTAGGGGAGGATTGTTAGGAATAAAGGCCTCTTAAGTTTCTACTACTGGTTAAAGAAACTACTGCTGGTGAAGATTAGAGTAAATAGTCTAAGTTATTAATACTGTTAGTGTTATAGTTAGTACTGCGAGTACAAAGTGTTAGTACTGTCAGTTTATTAATACTATTAGTTATAATAGTTAGTACTGTTAGTTATATAGTTAGTACTGCTAAAGTGATATGCATGAGATATATTAGGAATAGATATGCATTGATCACTTGACGCGTTTTGTAAGCCCATTAGGGTTTTTCTTGGTGTATAAAAGGAACCCTAAGGCATAGATCTAGATATTAGTTTTCATATAAGTTTTATATAGTTTTCATAGCAGTCATAGTTCATAGCTTTAAGGTTATTTTGTAACCCTATCACTATTTAGAGTGATCGTTTCATATTGAGGCTGGGGAAAAGTTTTGTAAAAAAAATTGCGAGAAAGCTTTAAATCTGTATTGATTTTATGTAGAAAAAACCAAAAAAATTTTATTCCAGTTGTGTAGTCATACCGATAACCATAACAATGAACTATCTATATTCTGATGGATAATAGCAGTATATTTCATCAAGCAGTATTTATAACTTCTTTAAATCAATGATTAGCAGTTCTAACGGTAGTAGTAACATGTGACTTACTACTTTTTGTAGATACGCAAGCCATCAGTATTAAATATTCCCCTTTAAAAAGTAGTATATCAAACACAAAGCACAGTACTAACTTTGGGGTTTAAGTCCAACAGTAGTAACTGCTTAAAACTGCAGAGGATAATAAAAGAGAAATTAAATCACAACCAGCAGCCATAAAACATGTATTTGAGCGGCAGTTAAGTCTTTTAAACCCAATAGAGAAGTAAAGCAGTAATTAGGTTTCAGGACCTTAACATGTACAGCTGCTTTCTTTCTTCTTTAATAGCACTAATCCAGTAGCATAAAAACTCATCTTTGAACTCAAACAACGCAAGCTTCCTTTGGCAGTACAAAGTGAAAACAAGCAGCACTAACACATAACTAGCAGTACTAACCAAATACAGCAGTACTAGCATATAACGAGCAATATTAACAAGTACTAGCAGCAGTATTAAGTGTATATTGGCAATTTTGATCAAAATCGTTAGCAGCATTAATTTACACATTGACTTACCAATGACTACCATAATCATGAAGTATTCAATAAGATCGCATCCATATCCAACAGCATCATCGCCAAACACGAACCAGAAAACCTTTTTATGGACAGCAGCACAATACGTGACGACCTTGGCAGTAGAAAGTATAGAAGCAGCACTATTCTTTACGAATCTCAGCAGTACTAATAACCACTGTTTAAGGATACCCTTTTTTTAAGTATCCAGACGACGCTTTTTTATGTCACAAATCCGTCACAAATTAGCATTAACACCTGTTGTTTCACCTGTTGTATCCCATAAGACCTGCTGCTTTATCACTTGTTGCGAAACCCTAGATGATTTGACTCCTTTGAATCGATTCAGACCCTTATTCGGTTTTTGTAAACCCCGCGCTTCTTTGATCTCCTTGTGTCTTCTGATTTCTTGTCGTGATGTAACAATATTAACCAAACGAACCAAGAACATCCAGATCTAAGAATCATATAATGAAACGCATCAAAGACATGAGATCCTTATTATTAAAACCGAAAACCATACCTTCATCTTCACTGAATTTGCTCTTTACCAAAAATCATAAACATCACCGAATTTCACTTGTAGCCAAAACATAAAATTCGAACCTTCTTTTTCTTTAAAAATTCGACACTAAAAACCTTGTAAACCCTAGATCAAGATTCCTATGGCTCTGATACCAATTATGGAGTTCTAAATAACTCCTTAGATCGTTTAAGACTAAGATTGTTTAGATCTAATCTAGGATTAGAAACATCAAAGATAAACATTACCCAGTGGAATAATAACAATAAGAACAATGATGTTTTTCAAGGTTTTTCTTTATTCATCATAGCCCTAAATGATTCTTGAGGCTAAACACTAACTAACTATTAGCTAAACAACTATTAACTAACTAACTAACTACTGTGTACACACATGCACATGTTTACTAGACTTATTGGGAGAGCTCTATGTTTTCTGGATGCACTATACCAGACGCCTAATACCATTTATATATTGGATTTACAAGAAAACCTATAGTACTAAGGAAGCTATCTTTGATATCTTTGACTTTTTAAGGAATATCTTCATGGAAATCTTTTAGCTTTTAATTCTTCCATATGTAGAATACCAAAGTGTCATATTAAGCCCTTGTTGTTTCATTCGACTTCATTTAAGCATATGTAGTTTTGTAATCATCAAATCAATAAACCCAACAATCTTCCCCTATTTGATATTAAAAAACTTTCTTCATGAATGAAACAATCTTCAATGCTTCCCCTTGACTTAAGACTTCCTTGAACATGCCATCACACATAATAAGCTGCAAATCAATAAACTTGTAATCTTCTTCCCCTTTTTGTAATAATCGAATAGGGGTCTTCTTAAGATATGCAACTTGGATCATAACAGCTACAAATCATATACCATAACTACTAATCCATCCTTCCAATGACTCAAATTTCCCACCATTACGCACAATAAGAAAAATGAATCTGAGCAGTAGAAATATAAACTAGTAGTAGTAATAATGATCAGCAATAGTAACGAAACACTTCATCTCAAGTGGTGCATGAATATAACCTGATGGATAAACATTTTGTCAATTAAGCTTCCCCTGAAACCCATATGTTTACCATCTCTTGAATCTTCAATTCTGTAAGCTCTAGGTAATGATCACTGATGAAGAAAACTGAGTATAACGAACTTGATGCTGAAGTAGAATAACCCAAACTTGTGTCTTATGTCTTGTACTATCCACGTGACTCCAAACTCATACCAAGACCAAAGTATAAGTAGACCGCAATCTCTTGACAAAATCCTCAACTATATGAGACACTGAGCACAACAACGTAACTCCTTAAAAGTGATAGCAAATGTGAGCATTGAGAACCATAAGAAAAATCACACACCTTTGCTAGATTTGTCAAGTCTTCGTCACAAAATTGAAAACACAAACAAGTTATCTCTAAATGTTGTAAGCCATTTGAGATATGATAAGAACACAAACATGTGAAACTCCACTTCAACTTCAAATAGGTGATAAACAATCTTCTTCGTAACCAATTAATCCAAGAAAACCAAAAAAATACGAGCCTTTAAATCTGTTAAGAATATGTAGACCAAAACCAAAAAAATTCTTCCAGTGTGTGTCATCCGATAACCAAAACCATGAATTGTTCGATATCTGATGATACTAGGAGTATTAATATCATCAAGCAGTGTTAAATCTCTTTAAACCTAATGCTAGCAGTACTAACAGACAGTATTAACATTTGACTTATTACTGTTGAAGACAAACAAGCCAGCAATATTAAATCTTCCCCTTATACCAAGCAGTACTATCAAACACAAAGTAGTAATAACTTTGGTTTAAGTCCAACACTAGTAACTGCTAAACCTAGCAGTACTAATACACATGAATTAAATCATAGCAGCATAAACCATGTATTTGAGCAACATTAAGTCTTTTAAGCCCAATAGGAGAAGTAAGCCAGTAATTAGGTTTCCAAGACCTTAACATGTATTGTTGCTTTCTTTCTTCTTTAATAGCACTAATCCAGTAGCATAAAAACTCATCTTTGAACTCAAACAACGCAAGCTTCCTTTGGCAGTACAAAGTGAAAACAGGCAGCACTAACACCTAACTAGCAGTACTAACCAAAGACAGCAGTGCTAGCGTATAACGAGTAGTATTAACGAGTACTAGCGGCAGTATTAAGTATATATTGGCAATTTTGATCAAAATCATTAGCAGCATTAATTTATACATTGACTTACTAATGACTACCATAATCATGAAGTATTCAATAAGATCGCATCCATATCCAACAGCATCATCGCCAAACACGAACCAGAAAACCTTTTTATGGACAGCAGCACAATACGTGACGACCTTGGCAGTAGAAAGTATAGAAGCAACATTATTCTTTATGAATCTTAGCAGTACTAATAACCACTATTTAAGGATGGAAAATATGCGGTTAGAGCAAACCATTACTTAGACAATACACTTATTCGAACATGCGATTTTGCATCATTCAAAAGATATGATAGTATATGGTGAAAAAGTCAGGAAGCATCAAAATCTGGTCAGTTGTGTGTGTTATGTTTTCCTCCATCTTCTTGCTGGGCCCTATTAAAAAGTAAATCACATAAAGTATCAACAAACACATTCATACACCGGAGAATTAAGGTGTTGTTTGTTTCATTAAGATGTTTTGGGTCTGAATCTGACTACCACATCTTACTGGTAAGAGGTGGTTATAAAGTTTGAATCTGAATGAAATAATGTTTGTTTTTATAATTGTCTCAATGGTTTTAATTTTATGTTTTTTAAGTATATATTAATCCATAACAATACAACCATTAGTTTTGGTTAGTCCAAAAATGGCTTTTAAACCTCAATATGAATATTGACCTATTACCAAAAAGCCTAATGCTAGTTCTAGTAGTAATATGAAGAAAGGTGTGGAACCTACTATTGAGGTTAGTAATTCAAATCCATTTGATGTTCTTAATTCGGTCTATCATGATGTGGAGTTTGGTACCAGTAGAGGGACTACTAATTTGGTAAATAATAAGGCTACTTTAAGTGGATCCTATTTTATGAATATCGATAATAAAGGGGAGTTTGCTAGTAATACTCCTATTGGTAAGAAAATCGATAAAATAAAACGACAAATTTGTAAAGTTAAACTTAGGCTGTTGGATAATGACGGGAACCCGCTAGTTCCTACGGGTATTGTGAAAAGTGATAGTGAAGTGGAAGTGGTATTTGATAAAACGGCTAACCTAAGGATTTCAACGAGTGGTAAAGATGGAAGTGATAAAGGTTATGGTACTAATAGCTTGTTAGAACAATGGAGGGATTTTTATCCGGATAATGGTGATTATGACCCGTATGATAACGATATGTACAAGAATCATGATTTTTCCGAGTACCTACAGTCTATTTGTGATGATCTTGATATCATGGTCCGTGGCAGGAAGAAGAAATAGATTTTTTGATGTTTGTTGAGTCAATTGTAATCTAGGCTTAATAGTATCCTCCTATGGAGTAGTTGTGCTTGTTATGTTTGCTTTTTTGCCTATGTAATGGGCTGAGATGTGGGACTCACCCACATCCTTTGTACTGAATCATTTTTTTAGAGTAATACATTTACCGGGGAAGCCCTTTACCCAAAAACTATAAACCATTAGGTAAATTATCGGGTCGTGTTTATTTAATGAGAAAAAATCGATCTACTTGCTTACAATTGACACTTATTTTATAAAGTTAAAGAGACAAAAAGTTATGAATCTTATTTTGGGTGTGTGTGTGTGTGTGTGTGTGTGTGTGTGTGTGTGTAACTAATAATTAAAATATCAAATAATAAGAAGAGTAAGTATTCTGTAAGGTTTTTAACAAAATTTACTTTTAACCAAAGCAAAGTTCAAAACCTCCCGGGTCGTTTCCTCGGCGAAGCGTAAATTGAGAATTGTGATTAAGTTTATGATCGCGTGATTTGAATATAGCAATATTTGGTTTTTGAATCCTATTTCTACTAAAATAATGCAAAGAACAAATAAAGGCAAGCAACAATTAAAGCAATTAAAGAGTGGACCTAAAAACGTTAACGGGAATCCTAAAAACGTGACTTAAAACCTAAAATATCAAATTGTAACCCTAAAAATGCAAATTTAATTTATAAAAGTCCTAAATGATTTTAAAAAAATTTAGAAAAAATTTTTAGAAAAAAGAATTATATTTTTTGACTTTTATTTTATTTTTTATGAATTAAAAACATATTTAATCTAAAAATATTATAAAAAATATTAAAATAATTTATAAAAATCTAAAAAATTAAGGAAAAATACTTTGAGCAGTTTAGAACTTAAGAAAAATAAAAGGGTTTGACCATCTTATCTTAATAAACTGGAAATAAGCTCTAAAGAGCTTATAGGCAAAACAGTTAACTTAGGGTCAAAAGAATAATAACTGCCAGCTTAGACGAAAAAGACCCAAGGGCAGTGGTGGTAGCAGAGTGTGGTGTTAAAGCGTTGGGGGTTAAGGTTGAGGTCCAAGGTTCGAGCCTAGGACTTCCCTATACTCGCAACGTTTTTATTTTAAAAAAAAATTGAAAAAGTTTCTAATAACTTAAAATACCAACTTTAACAAAAGAACTTTTTCAGAAACTAATAATAAGCCAGGAATAAGCTAAATAAAGTGACAAATTATGCTTAAAAAGCTTTAAGGCATTTTACTCTTAACAGAATTTTCTCAAAAGCTTCTATAAGCTTAAGCTTAGACCGAATAACCTATAAAAACCTTAAACCTAACCTAATAAGGAAACCTAAACCTCAAATAAGCAAACCTAATAGTTGAAACACTCAAATAAGCAAATAAGTAGTTTGGCTAAAATACAACTAAAAACAATCTACAAGGACACTTTTAAGCTAGTTTTTAAGTTAATAAATGAAAAAGCTAGAGTCTAAAAGTTAAAAACAAATTAAGCTAGTACTATAGAGAATCTAAATAAGCAAGGTTTAGACATTTTGAAAAACTAAATAAGCTAAAAAACAAAGAAAATGGCAGTTTGGACTGAAAACTTAGGTTTATGATTTTTAAGAATTTTGAAAAGCTAAAAGAGGCAAACTACAGCCCTAAATTCAGCTGCCTAAATAAGCTCTAAACCTCAAAATAAGCTTTTCCAGATCAAGACCTATATCCAATGAGCTTGTGCAAGAAAATTCAGATCCTAAAACTAATTTTAACTACCCTAAATTTGAGAAAAAAAGGAAATTTTAATTTTTAAAAGCTGAACTACCTGAACTTTTTGATAGTTTGATACCAAAACTCAAATAACAAATGAACACTTAAACCAACTTGTTTCTACTGCATTAAAAACCAACATAGAACATAAAACAAAACTTAAAAATAGTTTAGACAAAGATTAAAAATTAAGCAGTTTAAGAAGACGTCATCCCTACAGATTCATATCACAAATTTATAAAACCTTAAGACTAAGCTTTAGACTTTATAAACTTACAAAAAAACTGCCTTATAGGCTTAAATATAGCATATCAAGTTTGACTTAAGGGACAAAAGTACTCAAGCAGTATTAACTTGTGTTAGTACTGCTTGTGCCAAACACCCCTTAAAAAAACTTAAAAATCATTTTTAAGCTTATAAAACTGTTTTATCCTTAAACTTTTGAAAACAAATTATCAAATAAGTATATTAATCATTAATAAGCCAATTCCAACAGTAAATAAGCACTTTACAATAAGCAAACCAAATAAGTAGTATTAAGCTAAAAATGACAGATTATGACTAAAACTTGAACTAAAGAGCTAAAAGCTATAAACTAACATCAATAAGCAATAAATAACATAAATAAGCATTAATAAGCAAAGACAAGCAGAAAATAAGCAGTTGCAGTTTAAAGCTATAAATTGTAAAAATGAACTTACAAAGGCCATTTGCTCAAAACAAGGGCATAAATGCTCTTAGAGCTTATCTACAAGCTCCAGCTTGTTAGAAACAAGCTGGTATAACCCATAAGCCCTTCCCTTTTTGGCTTATCATCCATAAAAGATTTTGAGTGATTTTTGGTGAATAAAAGGAAAACCTTAAAATGTTTAGCTAAGAATAAACTAAACTGATTTAAGAGACAACTTTGTGAGATTTAAGAGCTTATCAAATCATTTTCAAACATAAGATTGCATTAACTTGAAAACAGAATTTTAACAATAAACATGGAATTTCATTAAAACTTCAAGACTGAGTATAATTCTTTTTAAAGGAAATACAATAAGCTAAAACAAACTAATATAAGCTGTAAATTACAATAAAAAGATTGATTCAAAAAACTACATCCTAATGAAAGAAACTAGTCTCTATTTATAGCCGAATAGAGAAGGTTCTAGGTCTTGAGCTTGTGTTTCTTCTGTGAGAGGAATGGGAGAGTGTTCTCCAAGCCTTCAATCTTAGCCATTGAATCCATTTTATGCTTCTTTAAGCTTCATCATAGCCCTTGATTCTTGTCCATGTCCCATCAGCCAATAGGACATCATGGGATTGCTATGGTGTCTTGTCTTCATCTGGGGGTGGGGTTTGAGTGGGTTTTGTCTGGTTGCAAAGAAAAAGACGGAAAGAGACGGGTAAATAGTGATACGGCTTGGCCTAGCAGGTAAATGGTTTAATTAGGGTAAAGGGTTAACAGGGTTAGGATGTTATAGTTTAGGACTAACGGTGTTATGAGTCAGGGACTAACTGTGTTAGTCCCTAAGGACTAACGGTGTAATAAGTTTAAAGGGATTATGGTTAAGTGTTTGTTGGGCTTTTGGTTTGGGCCTGTTTGGTTATGGATTGGATTTGGACTTTTTAGCTTATAAGTTTTAATGATAAGGGCTTAATGGGCTGGCTCGGCCCATTAAATAGGTGCGGGTTAGCCCATTTAAGATGCACACGTCTTTGGCTTTGACTTTTCACGCTCTTTCCAATCTCGTGCTTGGTTTTATCTGTTTTGCCTTTGTTTTGTCTTTTTGTCAAATATTCTTTCCCTGCACACCATAAGTACAAAACACACATATACAATGCATTTTTGATATATTTTGGTCATTTTAGGCTCGTTTTATTAGGTAAAAGGTATGTGTAATTAAGCACATACCAAAAATCCTCCATACTAAACTATTGTCGTGTCCTCACACAATGCTATAAGTAAACACTTTAGAAAACTAAGAGTCTTAATTCCCCTCGACTAATTACCTCGAAAAGTAGCTAAGTGTTCATCTTAAGGAATTAAGAACTCAATAGCTTAGTAAAGCCCCGTTTTGACTATTTTTATAAATCTACACTAATTACCACACATATTTCTTATATTTTCCTTTTTCTTTTTTTAACTAGAATGTCTGGACTTTTATTATTTTCATAACCTTTAGGGTCATAGAACAAGAAGCACTTCAATCCTAAAATGCCCAAAAGGATAAATTCATCGTCCCTGATTTTTCACTTGTCCCAAACCAAGCTTAAAAACGAAATCACCGTTAAATATAAGTTAAGATGCTAACACTACTCATATTTGTAACTTGTGAAACTTTTCACTCCCGACAATTATTATATCTTTAGGTGTAATGTCTTATTATCGAATTTCAACCATGGATCAACCTTTTAAGAAAATAAAATCTTATATGATTTACGTTCCACCCAAGAATTATG
Organism: Tanacetum coccineum; assembly: GCA_026074375.1. Lineage (NCBI taxonomy): Eukaryota > Viridiplantae > Streptophyta > Magnoliopsida > Asterales > Asteraceae > Tanacetum > Tanacetum coccineum. Next base: position 4,322 of record BQNB010028110.1, on the reverse strand, counting down.
ATTTTGAAGGCGAGATCATTCCATGTAGCGACTTTCTTCTAGGCACATCCCAGCCGCGACCGGCTTAGGTGACCAGTCTTTTGACACCCCACAGAGAATAGTATCAGAACTCACGGACCTTCGGTTTCAAAAACTCTTAGGCTTCCCGTTAAATAAACAATTTATTTAGAAAAACCACAACTTAAAACAAAATAGTCTTAGTTCAAAAGCATATTTAAATTTAAGAAAAAGAGATTTTCTCTATATTTATTAAATCACATATATTACACTTAACATTAATATAATTTACTTATAACCTCCACCCTTTAAACGAACTGTCACATCGGTATGCGAGCCGACCATGATCCAGTTGTCTTATTTCGGCTTCAGAAATCCTCGACCTTTTTGAAGGCTGCAACATCGGTTGTGAGCCGGCAAGATGCAGCAAACTTTTATCAGTCTCGGATTATTATTCTTACTATGGGCCTTCTTTTGAAGACTGCCACATCGGTTGTGAGCTGGCAAGAGGCAGTAAACTTTTATCAGCCCATAGTTTTTATTATTACCTCATATTTTTTAACACTTTATATTACCACGATATAGAAAAAATTTCTTTTTAGAAAATTTAAGTATAAATTTGAACTAAGACTAAATAAATTATTGTTATCGACTACATTAATAAAGCTTCAAAAATCATTGATTTAAGTTTAATTTTCAAAAATAGCACTTATTATTAGTCAGGTTAGGAGCTTATGGGAGAAAAAGCCACAAACTACACTTATGAGCTTGTAAGATTTCCAAATAATCCTTGTTTAGCATCTAACTCATAATTAACTCTATCATTTCTCGTTCTTCGCAAATTTAAAATCTTTAATAAAAAGATCCGCGAATGCTTAGTCAAATAAACTAGCTTAGTCAAGTTTATAAAAGGTTAAGGGACAAAGCTAAGAGCTCAACAACAACGCTGATTCTGCGTCAAAATTTATTATTATTCTACCCAGCAGGAAAGTCAAACATTGTGACAAAACACTTATTTTATTTTTGAAAATTTTTAAATTTTTTCATTTTTTTGGTATTTTGGTGGTAAAAACGGGATTACGTGAAAACAACGGACTGCAGCAGACAATCAAATTATTAGATTCTCCCTATACTTAGAATAAACAATCCACTGTTTTAAGAAGGTCTTTACGTAAATCTAAATCCGTTTTATTAAGTATGCGCAAAGAATAAACTTGTCGATAAGATTTTAGGAATATTGTGATTCCCATAATCAAGCAATGCATTAGAAGCTCGAGTGAACGAAGGACAAAACCACGAGCACGAGAGTCTTCATAATCCGGGCAATCCTGGACATACAAACACAAACATGAAACACAGAAAGGGAAAGCGAACCTCTCACATCACACTATATAAACAACATACTATAATGTATATTAGGATAAGCCATAGGTATGCCACCCACGAAGCGCTATTTAATCAATGATTCATTAAAGCTTGACTCTCCCTGAATTTATGTCCATGTGGTGGTGAAGGTTTAGAGATCTGTGACACAACCAAGTCGGTGGTATGGTCCCCCTCCAAAATAATGCTTGAGTCTATGACCGTTCACCTTAAAGTTTGGCCCTCGTTTATAGATCCCTCGACGGTGCCATATGGGAAAACTTGGGCAACGGTGAACGGTCCGGTCCAACGGGTTTTAAGCTTGCCTGAGAAAATCTTTAATCGAGAATTAAAGATAAGACTACGATCAACCAGTTGCAACTGCGGTTCTTAGATCTGAGGAGTCATAATTCTTCTTCGTTTTCTCTTTGTAGATTAAAGATTATTCTCGTAGGCTTGATCCCGAAGTTTATTGAATTCATTCATTTGAACTTTTTCGGGTGAACACCCGCTAGTCTTAAGGTCAAAAATAACAATGTTTTTAAGGCCAATAGGCCTTTTGATTCAATGTTCGATAGGAAAGATAGACAAGCCTTTCCGTACACTAGCTTTTATAATGATTGCAGCCCGATGGGGTTTTGAAAGCGTACGAGAGGCCCCATAAAGCATCGTCTAACACTTATCGGACCATGAAGCACGATTTATCCGCCTGACATCCTTTCCAAGATACATTTTCAAACCACGATTTTGAAACCATCCACATGTCCACTTTTTGTGATGATACGCGTAGAAAGACGGGAGCAACTCCATACTTAGCAGACACCTTGCAAATGGTCATTGCAAAATTTGAGTACCGGCGACACGTATAATAGCACGACGGAGTTTCCAAAATCGGGCGAAGAGATATATCAAAAAATTTAACGACACTCCGGTCATCGTAGAGGGAGCCGCTTTTTTGTCTACAACAACCCATTTAGACAAGTAGTCAACGGCTCACGAGAATGTACTTATTCCCTCGAGAAGACGGGAATGACCCCATGAAATCAATGCCCCATTCGTCAAAGATCTCGCATACTTGAATTGCATTTTGGGGCATTTCATTCTTTTTAGCAGATTTTTCCTGACGTTGACAACGTCACACCATTGACCAAGTCATAGGCCATACTCGATAATAGTCGGTTCCAATAAAAAACCTAGGATATCAAAGAAATGACTTTTTCATTAGCGGTGTAGTTGGTGCACCATTATTACCCACCGATGGGTCCATTATGGCAAACCGTGAGGATATCAACAGCTTAACAGCTTCTTGGCCGTAAACACACCGCCGGATCACTTGATCCGCACAAATCTTGAACAAATAGGGGTCATCCCAAAAGTAGTGCTTAACATCCTTGAAAAACTTCTTCTTTTGCTGGGATGACATCCCTTTGATCACAAAATTCCCCGCATGGTAATTTGCAAAATCGGTAAACCATGGGGTACTATCATCACCACGAAAGGTAATCATACCAAGTGTCTCGAGAGGAAATGTTTTGGTAATTTCCTTGTTCTCGAGCACATCTTGGTGGGGATTTCAAAGTCTTGATAAGTGGTCGGCCGCGAGATTCTCTGATCCTTTTTTATCACGAATAATGACATCAAATTCTTGGAGTAGGAGAATCCACCGGAGCAATCTCGGCTTAGCATCTTGCTTGGCAAGAAGATATTTGAGAGCCGAGTGGTCCGTATATACTATGGTCTTTGACAAGACTAAATAAGGCCGGAATTTCTCAAAAGTATATACCACAGCTAATAATTCTTTCAGTAGTAGTGTAATGTGCTTGAGCATCCATCATTGTCTTACTAGCATAGTGTATAGGCTAAAAATGTTTGGTCTTATGTTGCCCCAAGACTGTACCTACCGCGTAATCACTAGCATCACACATAATTTCAAATGATAGGTCCCAATCGGGGGAAACTAAAATCGGAGCTTTGGTTAACTTCTTCTTAAGTGTATTAAACAATTCAATACATTCTTTCGAGAAGATGAAAGGGGTATCTTTTTCAAGAAGATGGGTCATTGGCCGGGCTATTTTAGAGAAATCTTGAATAAATCGATGATAGAACCCGGCGTGACCTAAAAAACTTCGAATGCCTTTAACGGAAGTCGGATGAGGGAGTTTAGCTATAACATCAACTTTAGATTTGTCGACCTCAATCCCGGACTTTGAAATCTTATGTCCTAGAACAATGCCTTCTTTTACCATAAAATGACATTTCTCCTAATTTAGAATTAAATTAGTGTCTTCGCACCGTTTGAGCATTTTGTCTAAATGGGAGAGGCATAAAGAGAAAGAATCCCCGAAGACTGAGAAATCATCCATAAAGACCTCCATTGTTTCTTCGATCATGTCATGGAAAATGGCCATCATGCACCTTTGGAACATGCCCGGAGCATTACATAAGCCGAAAGGCATGCGTCGGTAGGCAAACGTCCCATAAGGGCAAGTGAAGGTGGTCTTTTCTTGGTCTTATGGGTCAATTGGAATTTGAAAATATCCCGAGAAACCATCTTGAAAACAATAGTATTCGTTTCCCGCGAGTCTCTCAAGCATTTGGTCCATAAACGGTAACGGGAAATGATCTTTACGAGTGGCATCATTTAACTTTAGGTAGTCAATGGATATACGCCATCCCGTAACTAATCGAGTAGGTATCAACTCATTATCTTCATTTTCAATTACAGTCATACTACCCTTTTTAGGCACACAATGAACGGGGCTCACCCACGGGCTATCGGAGATAGGGTAAATCAATCCGACATCAAGAAGTTTGATAACTTCCTTTTTGATAACCTCATGAACTTTTGGGTTAACCCGTCTTTGATGTTGAATTGCCGGTTTAGAGTCATCCTCTATTAATATTTTGTTAGTACAAAATTGAGGGTCGATGCCCTTTATATTAGAGATTTTCCAAGCGATGGC